>JAAXYX010000766.1:0-31274 GCA_036851915.1 Ptenothrix huangshanensis | reverse complement strand
TGGCGACGGAGACCGCACGATCACCTTTTCAAGTCGATTCAAATTAAATGTTTTAATGGCGCTTGAGAGTGAAAAGAATTGTGTGTGGAATGGAAATTAAAGGAGTAAGAATGTGAAAAGGCGAACGCGGAATGGTTCTCGTTCAACTTTGGCTTGGCACTTGGATTTGGATTTGGATTTGAATTCACATTCGGATTTGGATTTGGATTGTAGTTGTTAGAATGGGAGTCGGAATGAGCAAATGAAATGAACAAGCGTTCCCATCACACCAAGTCAAGTCAAGTCGAGTCGAGTCAAGCCAAGGCATTCTCGAGTCTTTAGAAAATTTGCTTATTTGAAATCAAAATGCCAAATGGAATGAGATTTAAAATTCAGAGTTTTAGGAAAGTGTAAAATGACGAGTAAAGTGTTGAGTTAAGCTGGTGAAAAGTATATGGATTTGACAGTTGCTCGCTTTCTCTTTCTCCACTTCATTTGAACTCAAGTGAGGAGCAGAGAGCAAAGAGTTGTCGTGACTAGTGTGTGAAGGGAGAGCACTTTGGCTTGGGCTTTTCAGTAGTTTTCATGGACTTGATAAAGTTCAACTGAAATGAAAACTCCATGGTCTCAGTCCAGTAGCGCCCGTAGGATTTTTTTCTGTAGGTATGGAAAAAAGTTGATCTCATCCAGTGTAAAATTTAAAAAAATGCATCTTATCTAATGTCAATTATACAAAAATCTTTTATATAAATATAGATAAATTTAGATAAGTCTGCATCCTTTTCTCGTAAATTTTTAAAAAAAACCGCGTCATTTTCTTGTAAATTAAAAAAACTGCTTCATTTTCTTGTAAATTTAAAAAAAACAGGTTCATTTTCTTGTTTTAAAAACGTTTGTGTCATTTTCTTGTAAATTAAAAAAAACTACGTCATTTTCGTATGAAATTAAAAAAGCTGCTACATTTTCTTTTAAATTTTAAAAAACTACGTCATTTTCGTATGAAATTAAAAAAGCTGCTACATTTTCTTTTAAATTTTAAAAAACTACGTCATTTTCGTATAAAATTAAAAAAGCTGCTACATTTTCTTTTATTAAAAAAACTAAGTCATTTTCGAATAAAATTAAAAAAGCCGCTTCATTTTCTTTTAAATTTTAAAAAACTACGTCATTTTCATATAAAATTAAAAAAGCTGCTTCATTTTCTTTTAAATCTTAAAAAACTACGTCATTTTCGTGTAAATTAAAAAATCTGCTTTATTTTTTTGTTTTAAAAACAACGTCATTTTCTTGTAAATTTAAAACAACCGCGTCATTTTCATTGAAATGTTATAGAAGGTAGCTTATTTTTAAAAATCGTTTGTAGGCCTAGGCCTATTTGGCCTATGCCTAGTTACGCTACTGGCTGAGTCAGATGGTGGATTGGATTGGAATGGATTGGATTTGCATGGATGTGTTCTGACTGTGACTGTGACTGCTATGCTAACAAAGTTGAGGATAAGTCAGATGCTAAACTGCCATTTATTTTTCTTACCACTGTGAATTGTTTTCTTAACTCGTTCTATTGATACTTACTCCAACTAATTTAATAGTCCAATAGAGGAGTATAAATTGAAACCATCCTTTCTTGTTACTTCCTACGTGCCAATGACAGTTCTACGTCGTCTCTACATCTTCCACTTGGGCTGCATCCTCCACAGAAGTAGATATACCTATACCTATACCTATACCGACTCCTGCTCCTCTTCCATACCCTGCTGCTCTTACTTACACAAAACCAAATAACCAAATGGCACGATCTGGTTTCAAAAACTTCCACAAATACATCTACAATCTACACTTGTACCTACTCATTCACATAAACCGTGGCATGACAAGATGTAGCACATAAGACGGGAAATCGAAAAATAAAGTTAATCTTTTTAACATAGTACCTACCTCGCCTCCTGACTCTTGTCTCCGCTCAAGATTTATGCTAATGTAATATTGTCATCGTCCAATGCTCCATTTGTTTCTAGCTCAAGTTTCCATCAAGGAAATGTCAAATGTCGTTGGCCAAGAAAAAATTGACAAATTATTTCATTTGCAACTTTTGAAGATTTTGGTGAAAGAAAGAATTGGTACAATGTCATACTGTTGAGTGATCATTTCGTCTTTTCTGAAAAATACGTATATTTTTTGTGTCAGTAATTCATTTATATTAGTGTTTAAATTATTCGTTAGAAAGATACTTAAATAAGAAAGATGTAAACTAAATAAAATTGAAACTTGTATTTCCTACACCAATAAATTAGCTTGGTAAATGTACCGTTTTTTCATAACGTCTGCATATTCTTTTTTTATTTTTTCTGCATCGTCTACTTTTTTCTTTTTCTACGATTTTTCGAAACGTCTCTTTTTCATTTTTTTTAATTTTTTTTTCAAAACGTTTACTTATTTTTATTTTTTTTTTCGAACCGTCTACCTTTTCTTTTTTACGTTTTTTCGAGACGTGTTTTTTTCTTTTTTTTACGATTTTTCGAAACGTCTACTTTTTCATTTTTACGTTTTTTCGAAACGTCTATTTTTTCATTTTTACGTTTTTTCGAAACGTCTATTTTTTCATTTTTACGTTTTTTCGGGACGTCTATTGTTTTCTTTTTTTTTACAATTTTTCGAAACGTCTACTTTTTTGTTTTTAGAGTTTTTGAAAACGTCCTTTTCATTTTATGGTTTTTCACAGCTACTCTGCTTTAGATGTACTTTAAATTTTTAGATGGACTGGAGATGCATCCAAACTAAACTTCCTAACCGTACTACGAGTATGTTTTTGGCGTCTTAAATGCATTCTTATTCTTTTTTCTTCTTCTCCCGCGTTCACAGTGTACATAGATACAGATACCTTGTTCTTTGTTGCGTCCCACATCAAATAAAGAAACAGGAAAGCGAGAGAGATTCCGAACGAGAATAAGTAATTACGACGACAGTATTTATTGTGAGTAATGAGGAAGGATATTTATCATGACTGAATTTGTTGCATACCTACATTGCATTGCATGGTATGGCATGGCATGGCATGGCATGGCATGGCATAGCTAGCATTAATTAATTAATTGTAGAAATAAATTGTATTATTTTTAGTAGCAACTTATGCACTGCACTGCACTAGTGTGTATGTATTCTATCAGTATACTGGATTGGTGTTGAGTGGCTGCGGAAAAATAGAAAGGAAGAGGAGGAAAATTCAGTGAATAAATAAAGGGGAGACAAAGTGTTGAATGTTGAATGTGTAAAAGTATAAGAGACATCTATAAAAAGTGGAATGTGTAACAAATGGCAAGAGTGACTGAGGAAGATTGGATTGCTGAAAAGGAGTTGTGAAGTGAAGAGAAAAGGCGAAAAGCAAGACAAATCCGGTTGGTTTGTGATTGTGAGCGACTGGGAGAGAAGAAGATCGAGACCGGGACCGGGAGAGAAGAAGAAGAAGAAGAAGAAGACGGGGAAGAGAAAGAGGGCCACCGTGGCAAAATACTTACTTGTGGTGATAAACTGGAACAAGATTCAGCTGCTCAGTCGTCGACTTGACGTCCAGTCCCACCAAAATCAACCACACCAACACCACGGTCGCGAGAGCATATTACATCTATTAGCTCCATACATCCATCCGCATCCACATCCACATCCACATCCACATCCACCGAGTCAAGTCAGAGTCTCAGAGTCCTGCAGCGAGTGAGAGAACGAGAGTGTTGGGCTCGGGGATCGTGGAAAATACAAATGTTACTTGACTACACACAGCCCGGTTAACCTTACATGCCATCATCAGCAAGCCTAAAAACTACATGAAACCATATCCTTTTAACCTCTTACATACACTTTAACAGCACCAACACCGAATTTCGGATCCATTTCCCTTACCTTCTATTCTCCCTTCCCTTCCCTTCGTCCCCTTTCCTCCTCCATCAACCATCAACATGAACCATCAGCCTCCTCATAATATCACAATTCTCTCTCTCTCTCTCTCTCTCTCTCTCTCTACACACGCACACACAAAGCTTCCGATCAAACTTGCTGTCTATACGGACACATCTCGAGCTTCCCTTCCTTTGCGCTTGTATTGTCAATTTCTAGAAGAGAAGAAATGGAGCCTATGGTTCTGCTTGTGGCTTGTGGAGCCATAGGATGAAGGTGAACGTGTGGAAGTATAGTGTGGCATAGCTTAAAGCTCAACGTAGTCTTTCCTTGCTTTGCTTTGCTTTGGTTTGGATTGAGCGCACTATTCCCACCGCACAAGCACAAGAACTAGTAGAAGTAGCAGGAGCAGAGAGGCAAAGAGTCTCTCACACTGCCTGATACTCTTTCAAGCTGAACCATTCCAAGACGAAGACACACACAATATGGTATCCATGAACTGTGCACTCACTGACTCACATAAAAATCAAAAACCATAAGGGGTAAAGGAAGACGAAGAAGGAGCGAGTAGTGAGCAGCAGGGAGAAGGGAAGATCATCTCATCACATTGTACTTTGCCTCAGTCGTCGAATAGCTTTCACCGAGCACACAACCGCACGTTCTTGTCTCTTCTGTGTCTTATTACAGTCCTACCTTGTCGAGTCAACTTGCTCACTCTACACACTACATCTCCATCTGCATCTGAATCTGAATCTACTCTATCTCCATTCCAACAATAATTATTATTAATCCTCAACAAGACAAGCCTTCACAAGAAATCAGCACTTTCGAGAGCAAGTCAATCCTTGGAAGGACAATCAATTCAATTTCGTACATAGCTAAACAATTCTATCAACAAGCAAATTCGATTCGGAATTAAGCCAGAAATAGTGTACAAGTTGAAATATAAAGTTGATAAAGAGGAAGAAAAAAAATTTGATTTGATTTGAATTGTTGCGACGGGAAGGAGGTTTGATAGGAAAAAGGCCGTTGATAAAAGGCGTAATCACGACCCTTTGTTTTCTACCCATTGCCCTTCTCACATCCACATCACATCCACATTCACATTGGTTTGGTCATCCTGGTCAGTTAAACAATGTGATAATCAATTGAATTTATTGACGACAGACAGGAGAGTTGAAAGCTGAATTGCCCGTGTAATTGAATATTGAATTGAATATTTGCTCTTGCACTTCAATCGCAGTCCTTTTACAGTCGACAGTTCGATTAGTGTTGTGTTCCTTGGCTTTGGATTTGGATTTGGATTTGGCTTTGGTTTTGCCTTCGCTTTGGGAGAGACAATGAATATTTGATGTTGTGTGCAGTTGAGTACAGAGTTGAGACGAGCACACGGTCATAAATTAATCCGTAATTGTCATTGTAGTCAGTGTGAAGTTTTGGGATCATGGTTCAGTGGTAAACGATAAATTGAGGGAGTTTATGAGCTGAGCAAAGAGTTATAGCGTCGGAGCCAGACCAGAGTAATAGCACGAGAGAGAGAGAAAGAGCAAAGTGGAAGACATGCGTGGGCTCTGGGTTGGAGTTTAGAATTAGTGTGTTGACTAAAATATTAAGTAAGCAGACGTTTGAGTGGGAAGAAGATGAACTGGAGTGGATATGGGGATGAGGAAAGCGTGAGCTCAAGTCTCGATATCAAGAAGCTGTGAGAAGAGAAAATTGATTAAGTTCATAAATCAATCGAGGAAATAACAAATAGTGTTAATTAGTTGCGTGTCAGTGGAGCTCTCACGCTTCTCCCGCGAAACACGATGTTGACGTCGAGTAGCAATCAGTATTTGCGGCCAGAGTATTTAACGCCCCTGCCCACCACCGTGAGTCTAACTTTTCCTCTCTTCACTACCGTTTCCATTCTATTCTATTCTATTCTATCCTATTCGTAGTCGTATCTGTCTGTCTATCTCGGCGGATTTTGTTCTTGTGTGTATGTGCCTCTGTATGCTTGCCGCCGCTACCTTCTTCTTGTTCTTGTTCTTGTTCTTGTTCTTGTCCTTCTCTTGTCAGCCACATACAATTCATATTCAAATACCTACCTACCTGTATACTTTATATGTACCTACCTACCTATGCAAATAATAAATCTATGCACCCATTTACATTCCACACTTGCATTTCCCACCATGATATTTACATAGTGTCGTCTCACCGCAGAACACAACCATGTTTCCAACTTATGATTAGTTCCTCTCACGTTTACATTATTTAATTTGACTACCTTCTTCATGCTTCTCTTGTACGATAACATGAATCTGCTCACTCTATGTACACGATTTATGACACATTTCCTCAAATTATTTTACCCTTTAAAGTCCGAGCGCAAGCAAGACTTGCGTCTCCTTTCAACAGCCTTTTCAACGTGAGGAGGTGGAGTTGATTTCCATTTTGAGTTTGAGTTTGAGTTTGATTTTGATTTTGGTTTTGGATTTGAAGTCCTCCTGATCAACGAATGATCACTACATGATCAGACCAAGGTTTAAAGTCCATGTCCATGTTTTCCATGTACATAACTTTGTTGCAGAAGTTGAATGCAATTATGTTGTGGTGATGTTGATGCAACTCATCAATCGATACCGACACGGACGGACTACCGGTGCCGATTACCAATTACCGATAGCCACCCTATCTCTAAGAGGCTATTGGTAGATGCTCGAAGTCCCAAGTATTGTTTACAATTTTTCAGGGAGATAAGACTATTACATGATTACATAAAGCTATATTATATTATATTACATTACATTACATTGGATTGGATTGGACTTGAGGAGAAATTAAAGTTGAGCAGATGCAATGATTGATGTAGGTGTGACGTGTGTGTGAGGGAATTGAACATTAGACCAGGACCAGGGTCCATCATTGAGTTGGGTTTAGTGTGAATTACTTTGAGAGGGAGAAGTTGATTCAATGTTTGTATGCTACAAATTATTACTAAATTGTGGATGGCGTGTGGGCAAAGGGCAAAGTGACACGTCCAGAGGCACAATTACGAATGTGATTCGCAGGATATCAGTTCATTTTAGATTATAAAATGGGACGTGTTCCCTGTCATTTCTATTTCGTTTTCTTTTCCCTTTTCCATTTCTCCCTCATGACAACCCCAACCACAACGACACTGCCTTTGGAACTGGAACTACTTTGGGCTACTTTTCCCGTTCACGCTTTTGATGTTGATTGTGTCAAGTTTCTTGCCTTACCTTAGCCTTTTTGTCTTTGAGTTGTTAAAGACTCGTTCATTATCGAGTTACTTTGGTCTTCACTCTATGTATTTCCATTAGAGTGACTGTGGCTGGGGATCGGATGTAGAGTTGGACATGATAGCATAGCATAGCATAGCATAGCATAACATAGCACATAGCATAAGGTAGGAGTAGCAGTAGCAGTAGCATTGCCTTGGATTAGATTGGATTGGATTGCATGCGTGTCAAGAAATGTTGTGGGAGAAAAATGGCAAAAAATGAATAAATCATACATCCTGACAGGTTGTTACATTAATATTATTACATTACCACCAAAAGTGCCACTCTAGCCATGGGTAGCTCGCTCTTGATTGATATACTTCCACTCTACGTACCACACCACTACTACCGTTCGCTCTTCTCTTCCGACCGACCACCACTCACACCACTCACCAACACAACACCAACACCAACAATCGTCCATTCGCATGGCATCGCATCATCGCATCGCATGGCATAGCATGGCATGGCATGGCATGGCATGGAATGCTCCTGTGGCAGGGAAACAGATACAGTACATGGCTATCTGGAGATGCATAATGTGCTCAAAGGGCAAGCGTAGTTAATATCCCATCCATATTTTACCTTTCCCAACTCCGTCCTCACACTTTTACACCACAATCATATCCAATAACCGTCTCCCAGTACAAGTAATTACGTAAAAACTTCACCTCTGTCTCTACATACATGGCAACTGGCACTGGCACTGGCACTGGCACTGGTGCCGGGGCTGGGCATGGGGTTCACACGTTTATCATTGTCATTACCATTTCATTGGCAAGAGTAAAATAATTTATCTTACGTAGTAATCGTTTACGTTGAAAATTCTAATTTATCCACGCGATCATGAGTAGGTTGGCTAGTGTAGGTATATTATACAGAGGTTCTTTTCCTCCTTCCTATGCCATGCCATGTCATGTCATGTCATAGTAACTGTAATAAGAGTAATGCAGTAGGAAATAATTGCCTTGTCGTTCCAACACTAACACTAACACTCTCGTATGAAGACGAACCACAGGTTAACTTAATGGCTAGTACATACATATAGGTATACATAAGCCAGTTTGATTTCATAAGTTGGTTAAAACAACGAGCAAAGTTAGTGCATCTCTCTTAAGTTAAGTTCTTTAGGTACTTATAGTTCCTTTCCTTGAGAGTAATTTTCTACAGAGTGTAACGTAAGTTAGTGGAGGATTAAGATTATTGTACTGTAACCCCAGTCTTTTGGAGTTGTCCCAATACATGGGTATAATATTAATACAGTGCGATGGAATGGAACGGAACGGAATGGAATGGAATGCTATGCTATGCTATGCTATGCTATGCTATGTCAATAATATATGAGGGTATGTATGGTATGCAAGAAGTTTGTGAAGGTAGTGCGGATCGAAGTGGCTAAATAACTATTGACTCTATGATTTATCTGTTTGCTATAATCTCATCGCAAGATCCATAAACTTGGTCAATAATTACCAGTGTCAAAGACAACAAAGCAATCTTTTGCTTTTAGTTCAAACAGGGTGTGCACACATCGCACGTAGTGTTGACGACTATTGCCCCTATCTCTGTGAATCTGCATAGATTTCAATTCACCTCCCTACCTTTCCTTGTACCTACCTACATACCACAAAGCTAATGCTAAAGCCAATGCTAAAGCTAAAGCTAATTATCAGGGAGTTGAAATCATGTGTGTAGACTAGGAGAGCAAACAATAAGTCAAGGGATAATTAACATGGTAGCACTAAAAGTATCTGTCTATATGAACATTCCTAAAGAAAAGGAGACAAGTCAAGTGAGACACTCGCATTATTGCTTGGAGCAGGAATTAGTTGGTTTAACAGCTGTCGTTTAAACTATCTCCAACCATTAACCATTAGCATTAGCATGCTAGGATTTTTAGGCCAAATATAATCAAGACAATTTACCACTTACTTTACAATTCACAATTCACAATTTACGTAGGGTTTAAAACAGCTTAATTAAATATAGGAACGATGTGCTAATAAATCTTGGAAGGTGTCTACATCATAAATCTTCCTTGGTTTCCGAACACTCAAAACTAAGACAGAGTCCATCATGAAAAATTTATGTATGTAGGTACTCGAATAGGTAAAAGAAGAAAAAAAAGAGGAAGGGCGACTGAGCGGTAGTTGTGTTGTGTGTAATGATGTGAATTTAAAATACATTATTGCATCTAGGAGATCGTTTCATCTTTACACCGACCAGTGTTTTTGTTTTCTTGTGCCATGTCGTGTCGTGTAGTGTCGTGTCACTGTGCGACTGGGTAGATGGATGGAGGGTGGTTAATTATCTAGACGGCTTTTCAGTCCAACTTATTCCACAGTACAATGCAATGCAATGCAATGCAATGCAATGGAATGAAATGAGAATTATTATATCGTGGTTTATTACCCAAACAAAAAATATACAATATCAACTGCGAACCATAAAGTAAAAGAGCAAATCAACATAAAAAAGGAATTTGCATAGCCACCCACCTTGTACAGAAATTACAAGTTGGATTGCAAGTCAAACCAAAAGGAAAACCAAGTAACGAGACTATCAATAAAATAATAAGGTAAAAAATTGAATGAAAAATGCTCAAAGCTGAAACGCAGTAGGATGAGGTCTGGAATCAAATTGTAATTGGCGTCTATCTGTAGTCCAGTGAAAGATAAGGGATGGAGAGAGAGAGAGAGAGAGAGTTGAAAAGGAATAAAAAGAAAACCGATGGAATTTTATGACTTAAGTTTGCGTTGACGTGGCCTTCGGCAGACTAGATACACTTGCCATGACATGTCATCCCTCATGAACATGAATAATGTTAATAAGAAAAGGAATAAATCCTGTGCAGCTAATTTATGGCATTTTACAGGCATCAACTAATCAGTAATGGGCACAAGCTTCATAAAGTATTTTTCTCTCGAATCCAGTCAGTTAGTGTAGGTTGTGCAGATAGAAGACGTCGAGATATTATGTTCCATTCACACCATTTCCTTCCACTTTTCATGCCCTATCTCCATTTTATGTATTTTATGTTTTTTTATCTATTTTATGTGTTATTACTGTATTATCTCGCACTCCCATACAATACAATACAATACAATACAATATAATACAACACAATAGCCTAGGTATAGAATGCAAATACCTAAAAAACTTGGAGGAAGGCAACAGTTACTCTTACTGTAAACAGCATTCATCTATCCACGCCTGAATATCGTCCAAGATTCATTTCAAGTGAGCACTAATAGTGAGTGATATGCTGTGCTATGATGTGCTATGATGTGATGTGATGTGATGTGATATTACATGACAGTCACTAGAATACAATCCTTACCTATGCCAATACGAATACTAGAGGAATTATTAGTACTTTGGGAAAGGGTGTACCACAGTCACCATCACCTGCTCGTAGGTACCTACTCGCTCAATTCAACTCAACTCAACTCAACTCACTCGGCAGGAGAATGTGGACGTAAAAACTTTAAGAGCAAGTAACTCGATAAGAAAAATGCCATATATTAGAACGAGTGTGAGAAAATTGTATGTTGCACAGTCATAATTTTTCTGCAAATATTGAATAGTGGAAGCTTTAAAGACTCCCATTTGCCTCAAGTAAAGTCGTAAACCAATTTTAAATGAGATACGAAATACGTCAAGCTTGTAGTTGTTCGCGTAACTATGTACTTTTTCCAGCTTAATATTTGTATCTGTGCTCATGCATACGGAGAGTACATACACTCTTGGTGTTATGTTATGATGTGGGAGCTTCCTAATGAAATTACACATGAGATTTGACTCAAGCTGTGTGTTTGTACTGGGGAGCTTGTCTCTTTTCTTCGTGTGTATGTATGTACATACATAGGTATGGTACATATATCTGTATCTGTATGGGTCTAAATAGAGTTCTCGAGGAATGGCTTGGATTTGTAGCACGGATGAATGAGAGGCTTTTGACGAAGACGACTGGGCTCTATTTCTATTTTCTATATGAAGCTACTCTCAATAAAATTGCCACTAGCTTAGCTCCTCTTCTCTGTAATTTGCACACTTTTTATGAGCTTGCGGATGATGCCGTTCAGTTAAAGGGAGATTTATTTTTAGCCAAGCGTTTTATAACTCAAACCCCCAACGTACAAGACAAGTCAAGTCAAGCCAAGCCAACGCAGAAAGAGATGCATGCATTCCTTACTGCGCTCGCGGAATCAGCATCAGCATCAGAATCAGAATCAGAATCAGAATGTGGTTTGTATTTGTAGCTCTACATATGTAGACATGTAGTAATATATGAGAACATCAGGAGAGTAGGTACTTATGTAATAATGATAGCATCCATGTGTTCAAATAAACACTGCAAGCCTTCAATTTTAATTTTTATCATAACTCGTCCATAGCTGGAAATTAGCATGGGGCTACATATCTCTCACTTTTATTATCTTTTGGTCGAGAGTGATTTTGATAGCGTAGTAAATGAAAGTAATCACAGCGTTCATGGCTGTGCTTTTAAATGGAAGCAGACGTCGGTAATATAGCACATAATAAGAGTAATGCGTAGGTACATGAAAGGAGAGAGAGAGAGGAAGATCGACGATCGACATGATTTACAAATTAAGTTGAGCACGGAGTGCGGAAGAGTGTGTCCACTGTCCATGAGTATTGACTTTACTTGACACGGATTGACACATGGTTGGTTCGTTAAACGATAAGTTGGTTAAGGAAGGTTCTCTCCCTATAGCATTAGAATGTGTAGACTAGTAGAGTGTGTGTGTGTATAGGTAATTGGATTATGCAAGTGGGGAATGGCGAATTGGAAATGATGAGTGAGTACGAGTACGAACGAGTAGCCTTTTGGTATCGGAGTTGGTGTTGGTAGATGGTGTTGAAATTGTATCACATCTTGCGATGGGATGAGCCATGAAGTATGAAGATGAATGAGTGTACTATAACTATGTATGGCTATGCATATAACGTAGGAATTACCATATGGTTCAACTTGGGCTACTTGACTTTGTTGGTTTATAGAGATTAGAGTTTTTATGTTTGGTAGTGTAGGTATATTCTCTCGACTCTCTCGGTGTGTGGAGATGGAGATGGGTTTGTGTTTGTGGGAGACGTGAAATGTGAAATATCCTTTTGGTGAATGTTTAACGCGTTGTAATGTAATTTGGTTGGTTATGTTGTCATCGTCTGAACGTCGTCCCCTTCTGTTATTTTATTCTCCATGTTGGACATGATAAATGACGACCAGATGGCTTGTCTTCCATCGTGCTTTTCAGCTTTTTAGCTTCTTCAATTCTTCAAGCTGTGCTGACTGCCTGAGTACGACACGACACGACACGACTCTATGACTATCTACTTACTCGCTCCTTTGACTTGGGCTTTTCCTTCCTTCCTTCCTTCCATCCATCCATCCATCCATCCTTTCCTTCTCATTCTCTCACTCTCTCTCTGTCTCTGTACATGTGAGGGCTGTCGACATCCTCGACTCGATCGGTTGACGATGAGCGAGTGAACCGTGTCAACGAGTTTGTCGTCTTTCCTTTATTTTACGGTCGCCATGTTGACGATGTCGAATGTTGCTGTCGAATGGTGAATGTTGAGCGTTGAGCGTTGAGAGTTGAGAGTTGAGGGAAAGAGACAGACGGAGATGGAGACGGAGACGGAGAGAAGCGGACGGGACGGGGATGTGTATATTTTATGTGAAGATGAGAGATCAGGCAAGTCTGTCTGTTCATGTTCTTCTCTCCTCCGTCTCTCCATGAATTCCATTTCCATCCTCCAACTCCACGCCTGGCTCCTATACATTCATCCGTATCCCTTTCCCATATTCTTTTCTCCTTCTCCTTCTCCCTCACTCCTGTCCTGTCCTCTTCTGTCCTGTCGTTGTGGCTGTCGCTTGTCTCCTTTCTACATATGTTTCAAGTTTTTCATAGTCAATTTTTACGTTACTTACGGCAATTTATTACTCATTACTTACAACAGTGATTTATTCAGATTGCCTAGCGAGTAACTGAGTGAGGGATGGATATGGATATGGATGGAACGAGGCAGTCAAATTCTTCATTGCTAGTTTTCAGAGTGTGAGGCAGGGCAAGTGACATTGCACGTTCCAACCCAATCCAACTTGTCAGCCATGGCCGTAGGAATCTGTAGGTATAATTATTCATACACTAGAATAGAAAATCTGTATATAGGTACATACATACACTTGAGCTTCAAATAATCTGAATCTGAATAATTTCGTTCCCTTAAAAATTCATTTACTATTCCCTTTGACTTTGTGAAAACAAGATGAAATTGCATTAAAACAAATACGTTGTCACAAACCTTAAAACCCTAGTCAATAATGCAATGTATTACGGATGAAAACATAATTCGTTTATAAAGGGAAACCATGTGTCTATTTGTGGATAAATCTCCCTCAAAATTATACGCAAGTTTTCACCTATTTTTACTAGACAGTTTGTTGGATTTTAATTGGATTTAAATGTTTTACCACTTCTAAAGCTATTCTATTTTCAAAATTCTTAATGGTACACACAAACACTTTTAAACGGCTACAAATTTTGAGTAGAAAGCTGTTTAGTTGACGATTTGACAAGAAAGCGTAAGAAGATAAGAACACGAAGAGAGGAGAAGAGACACTGAATTTTCCACTGATGTTTTAATCATCTGAATAAGTCAGTTGAAGCTTTGACTGTTTGAATTGGAAGTACCTCGTAAAGAATGGAGGGTAGCTAATACTTTTAATTACAAAGTAGTTTTGCTAGATTTCGAGAAAAATTGATCGCCCATTTGATTGCATATGTAGGTGCATTAGGTTTAAGGATGTAATTGTATGTACATACATACATGTTAAGTTAGTGTATGGGAAAATGCAAAGCGACACTTGATACTCACTTGTTTATTAGCGAGCAGAGTGTAAAGTTTAGTTATGTAGAAGACGTTGAATAGAAATGGAGAGAGAGCTTGTTCTAGGCTCTTATGTTGTTATTGTTGGTTTTGGTTTTGGTTTTGGTTTAGGATTTGAATTTTGTGATTGTGGAGATTTTGGTTCCAGGTAATAAATTCGATTCATTCGGATTCCAAACTGATCACAATTACAATCATCTTGATGGTCAAGTACATAAAGACAGAGATCTCCGACTGAGTCTTACCTTACAACTACAACTTGTCATTCAGTTCATTGTAGGTTGTAGATTGTGTCCGTGAATCTGTTGGCTGTGGCTGTGGCTGTGGCTGTCTGTCTCTGTTGCATTGCTCTTTGGATAAACAAGAACCAGAGTGAGCTTCATCTTCATCTTGAGCTTCAGGTTGAGCGTCAGAGTCAGAGTCAGAGTCAGAGTCAGAGCCAAAGCCGACTCGACTGATTGATGTGCTCGTGTGAGTCATGCTAACATATTTGCCCTGTCTTCCATATACCTCACAACATGTCTCCGTCATTCTCACATCCATCTACCTGCCCACAATAATATTGCTCATCTTTTACGAGCACTTGATGTAACTCATCCATGGGCATGGAGCAACACTATGTCCACATAGTTATAGTTATAGGTATAGGTATATAGAGGTAGGTACATATAGGGACTACACACCGACACGGACATGACACTGTCTGCACTGCACTCAACATTTAACTATGTATGTATGTATGTATCCACATGGAGGAAATCTACACTTCTAACAAGTGTGTAACGAGTTGTTCATTATTCAAGAAGCTCTCACTTTTGAGTTGGAACAACATGACGGCACTCTTGAGTCCAAGTCCAAATTCAAGTCCAACTCCTAGGCTGCTGTTCCTCAGTTGCTTTTTATCTTTGATTCATTGATGTGAGGTGCTTGTAAAGACGATGAAGAATGTTGGAGTTTTGAAAGAAGAATAGAAGAAGCCGCTGCGCTGCCTGCCAGTCACTCAGTCTGTCAGTCAGTTAGTCAGTTGATAATCTATCTCTGCGATGCGAATTACACTCAGTGAGTTGGAGCATAGCAGAAGAAAGACAGACGGACAGACAGACACACTGGGGCTGACTGAGTGAGCATCTAACGATGCATGTACATAAAACCCGTACTATTAATTTATTTTACAACGAATATGTTCAAGATCAGACATGAATTTATTTTTTAAATCTTTCTCCTCCTCCTTTGACTTCTTCCACTTCCATCCCATGCCATGCCATGCCATTTCATTCCATTCCATTCCGTTCCATTCTGCTCACTCGACTTATGGTCGTTCAGATTGTTTTTTTTTTCGCTTGTTCCAACGTACTTATTTACACGTTTTATTATTTGCTAGGAATCATTGGCGTAAAGTGTTCAACTTATGGCCCATACTGTAGTTAGCTGACTGTGCGGGGTTCTCCTGACAAGTCTTTACCTTCTTGCTACGTGCTTGTAATTCTCATCACTTGATTATTCTTTATATTCGTGTTTTGGCAGTTATTCTACTCGTCCAGTCATCATTAGTCTACACGTATAGATATGCACAGGGTTTATTTATCAAATTTTATGAGCTGAGCTTTCATATAGCTATGGATCGGCCTACACCAAATTTATAGATCCCGAGTGAGAAAAAATTCCAATTAAAATCACAATCTTGTTTTGAATTAATGCCTTGTGTGTTCAGACTGTGTTCAGCTGGGGCAGGGAGACTGGCCTGGTGCTCATGTACCATACCATCCCATACCATAGTGTACTTACCTATATTGCCTTGTTCATTCTAGCCTCAGTCCTGTTGGTGGTACAGATACCCAAGTGTCGGTGTTACGCGTCCTAATGTAATCCCTATGCGTATTGTCACTGACACATACCATACCACATGCTTGTGTATATGTACGTATGTAGTACCTCAGTAGAAAGGAGAGACATGAAGTGTGGATTGTGGATTTTATTTGAGCAATTAATTTAAGGAAATATTGCTTTCGGCTTTCCGAAAGTATTTATGGGGTTCGGTGCCCCTTGGAGGGAAACGTGAATATAATTGTGGCGATTAAGTACCATTTGCTAAATATTTACTGGTGGAACGTCATCAAGCGACTTTGCTCGACAGAAGGAGTGAAAGAGAGAGAGATTAGGGAGACGAAAAAGGGAGGGAGGGAGAAAAAGCCAAAGCCAAAGCCGAAGGATTGTGATCGTGATTGTGCGGGAGCATTAGGCAGAGAAAATAATGTTTAGTATTGAAAGGAAAAGTTAGTAGTTGCTGAATCCAATGAATTTGGTTGGTTTGGGAGGAAGTGGAAGTGGAAATGGAAATAGTGAGGCTGTTGGTTGCGAGCTAGACAGAGATTTTATACGTGGTCCTATGTCCCTATATCTCGTGGTTTGGTATATACCTACATAGGAAGAGAGACACTTGGTGTGGAAATACGAAGCATTTAAAGAGTTTAGCTCAGGTTGTATGAGAGACAAGATGGGGACATGAGGAAATTAATGGAGCAAGCTTGCGTTAACTCGACTCCAGTCTCGGCAGTCTGACTCGTTGAGTTGGGAGTGTTCGGACGTGGTACGTGTAATTTGTCGACATGGTAGATCATTCCCTGACTGTCATTAATAAGAAATGACCTCCTTGTAACCATAGATCCCGTAGTACGGCTCACCTTTCCTTCTTTTCCCCAAAGACAAATGACTTTCTTCTCCATTCATTTGGCCTTCCAACTACCACTGCCAGTATGCGGCTCTCTACGTGCCACTAGCTATGCTATACGTGACAACCTTGACTTCCTCCGGAGCATATGGTAGATACTTGCATATAACTCTATAGGTATAATTACAGATATATAGAGAGAGAGGTGTTTCCAAACTCCGCTTAGGTGGCACGGAACACTCAGGTATACAAAGTCGGTGTGAAGTCGTCGTTGGTCGGAATCGGAATATGGCACATTAGCCAGAAACCCGTGGGTTGGAGACTTGGAGTGTGGGTGACTCGGTTGCAGGTGCCTGCACAGATAATAGGAGAGGGACGTGAAGACGTTGGGCCGTTGAGTTGGAGGCTTTGGAGTGAATGTAATTCTGTCCTGGAGTAAGCTACACATATAGCTCATTTCATTAGTTAAGAATGAGTTTGTCGCCGCTTCTTTTCTTCTTCCCCTGCATTTCATCTCATTTGATTGGCTGAGGTGCCGTAATTCAAGTCACTAAGTTGGAGTAATGTACGTAACCATGCAGGAGTCGGGTAGTTACGGGAGCAATTTATGTGTGCTAATTGAACGGCATGACAAATGACTGTAATTTTTTCTCTCTCGTCCTGCCGCCGAGTCACCTCCACCTACATGACATACATACATGAGGCTTGCAGTGCATAGTACCATCACCATCACCAACACCATAGCATTTCCAAGACACAAGTTCTAACCTTCTTCCTCTCCTCCTCACAATGTGTCTGTCTCTCTGACGCTGCATAGGTAGCAATTGGCATACGTAAGAGTATATACAGGCATACATACATGTAGTTTGAAAAACCTCAATAACCCGAATTTAGCTGCCATTAACTATCAAAGGGGAAATCGTTAAACCTTATTGCATGTTGAAATAAGCTCGGGTTGTAAAGCTCTCCGTGCTCTGCTCGTTCCCTCCTTGGAAAGTGTGCTTGTGACTTTATGCTTTTAATTCGTAGACGATGACGATAAATTGGATTTTTGGATTGAATTGCAGTTTAGTTGACAGTGTATATTGTTTTCTATAGTGTTTTTTCTTGATCTAATGATTTTAGTTGGACGCTAAAAAGAGTCCGTTGGCACTGTTGGCTCAGACGTGTAGTCAAATCGGAGCTGATCCACTGCCACCATCCTCTTCATCGGGGTCGGGTTCATCATCATCGTCCAAAGCGACGTCGTCACTCCTGTCCTCACTTCATGATGTGTCGGGGACGGGATCGAACTCTGTTGGCTCCAGCTCAAGTTCCTCGTCCTCCTCCCTGTCCTCCAACTCGACCAGCCTGAGCGGGAACAGTAACAATAGTGGTAGCGGGAACGCGAATGGCGGGAGCAGCAGTAAGAAATCGAAATCAAGTCATCACCATGTGAACGTGGGAGTGGAGCATCATCCGCATCAAACACATCATCATCGGAAGACGAGTAGCACCTCTCCGTCGGAGGGGAAGGGGAGTTCGAAGGGGAGTGGGAAGAGTCACCAGCATGAGCAGAAGTCAATGGAGAAGGAGGGTGGGAGTGGAGGTGGGGGTGGGACGCGGTTCACCCCACCCCTGCTAGGTGTGAGCGGGGGAACTAGTGGTGGGGGGAATAGTAGTAACGGAAGTACAAGTTACAACGGGAGTGGCCGAAATAGCACGTCACCTGACGTGAAAATCCGGGCGAAAACTCCGTCATCGAGCGTGAACAAAACTAGCACTGGATCACCATCACTGACGCCAAGCACAAGTAATTCTTCACCCAGAGAGCCCGCAAATAAATCACCCGTCACGAGTAGCACTGTCGCCGGAGCAGGATCTACTTCCTTGTCTTCCTCTGCCACTGTCAATGGTGGTGGCTCGACGGCAGCAACAGCTGACGCCATTTTATCAAAATCATCTCGTGACTCCCCAGCAATCCTCCGTGCATCGCCAGCATTCTCCACGTCTTCATCCAGCACTATCTGCCCACCCATGTCCGTATCATCCTCCAAATTGAATCTGAATGGACCATTAGGTTGTATGACAAACTCCGAGTTGTCTTTAGGTTCCCTCAAGTCCCATGGCAATCCCCTCCCCTTCCCGGGACTCTATCCCGGACTCTCAAGTCATGCTGCGGCGGTCTCAAGTGCCACCACCACGGCCGGACTCCCGCCGTATCTTCACAGCTATGCGAGGCTGAAGGCTGCTGCGGCAGCGAACGGCACAGACCACTTGGCTGCTGCTGCGGCTGCTGCCGGAGCATCTGCTGGAGGCGGTTGCCGAGATCCCTTCTGCACAGGGTGTCAGTTAGGTGCGCCTCATCTCCCCTCAAGTCTGACTGGAGCCAAATCCTGTCCAGCAGGCTGTCTTCAATGTGATCATCATAAAAGTCCATTTTTCAATGTGAACGGATGCGGAACCGGCGCCGGAGTAGGTCAAGGATTTCCATTTTTACCGGGATTCCCGATTCCGTCGGGATTCTACTCATCCGCCATGGCCAACACGACAGCCAGTCAGCAGCCGTATGTTTGCAACTGGATCGTGGGCGACACTTACTGTGGCAAAAGATTCACTTCCTCCGACGAGTTGCTCCAACATTTAAGAAGTCACACAAGTTTGTCTTCAGCAGCAGCCGCCGCCGGACAATCATCAGCTGACCCACTGGCTGCCTACTCCCATCATCCCCTCCTCAGTGGTATGAACATGAATTTGAATCTAAGTCGCACCTACCCAACCCCTCCGCTGAGTCCTCTCAGCTCCGCTCGATTTCATCCCTACTCGAAGCCTGGTGGTGGTCTCGGCAGTCTCAGTGGTATTCCAAGTTTAAGTGGTTTACCCGGATCTGCAGCAGCTGCTGCAGCCGCTGCAGCAGGTCTTTCAAGTTTCACACCTCCGGCCGGATTTTCTAGTTTGAGTCATCCACTCAGTCCCTACTATCCTTATGCTGCTTTCTACGGCCAGCGACTAGGATCCAGTTCGATTTTGCATCCGTGATTCTTCTAGTTCCCTCACTTGAGTAACTCAATCGCTGAACAACTGAACAACTGAATTTGAGCATTATCCACAGAGTGAGAGCGACAGGCTCACATTTTGTCTGGTCTGTATCTGGATTACAAATCAAATTCAAATTTCAACTTGTGTAAGTAGGCATATAGAAATAATTACGTAATTACGCATAAACTTACATTACACAGAGTGGCTCTTCGACTTCCTCGACTTGAATTGTCCACCACTTGGTTATTATTAATTTAATTATTTTTTGTCCGTTTGTTTTGTTGGGTTTGTAATTGTAGCCATAGTTGTAATGTTAATCATTGTTGTTTGTATAGAGAAACTCTTACGATTACACTCTTAACTTAAGCTTTTGTCATCAGATTAGATGCATATCCAACTATATACACTAGAGAAGCCATTATTACATTAAAAAACATATTAGTATTGTATTAATTATTATCCACTTATTTTTATCTACAACTACAACTTCACACATACAAGAGGAGTTAAGACGTTATAAGAGGATGCTTGGAAGGAATCAAATCGAATGGAACTTTATTCTCAAACTAAAACAAAACAAAAATGTAACAGATGATTACAGCGTGTGTGCGTGATAATGATAATTTATTTTAATCCGTTGCAATTTCTTAATCGACCTTATTACTTTGTAAGAATCTACACGTACGTATAATTATAAAGGAAGAAACTAGTTTAGATTAATTAAGAATACGAGTAGGATGTAGACGTACAAGTCATGCATGACTGCATTTTAAGTGACATACAATTCTCTATCATTATCATTATAGTCATCATCCATATAATGATACCATATTCAAAGGGAAAAAACATTACCTACTTAACTTACACTACATACATACATACATTGAATTAAACTGAATCAGTCCAACGGTGGCTATATACCTACAGACTATACAGTCAATGCTGAAAGTCAAAAATTTTATGATAAAGTAATATGAAAAAAATAAATAAATAAGTATCTAAAATGCAAGTGCGTAAAAAATACAATAATGATTACATACTCTACTACAACAACATATTTCCTCATAATAAATTAACATGGATTCGGATAAGCTGACAAAATCAACTACCTACGTTTTAATCCGAATCTCCTATCCATCTACCATTTACAATACCGACTCTGTCTGTCTGTATTTGCTTGGAGAAAATGTTTAACTAGTAAGATTTAACCTTGATTCGTCGTTGGTTGCTGGTTGTTCACGATATTATGGAATGGGAATATCACAATCACGATACAATCACTGCTCTCGGGTATAAATTCGGAATAAAGATTAAGAAAGGTAAATATAATAAATCAAACGCCCACGCACTGTACGATACGATACGATATGTTACGTTACGTTACGATTAAAATACGACGATACAATGTTTGATTGTTGTAAAAGTGGAAGTGGAAGCGGATTTGAATGTGCAGTGCAGTTACCACTTTAACTCACCAAGTAAATCTACACAGTCCTGTGCATACCCGTAAATCAAGTGGAGGAGAGGAGCTATTCACATTCACCATTTATTATCCATATAATTATAATAAATTATCCATCCCATCTCTACTCTACAGTATTTACTTCTATTTTCTGTCTCTATTATCTCTCCTCCTTCCTGTCCTGATTTCGTTTCCAGTCATGATAGGATATCTCACTGACAAGATTACATCACACCGTAGAATTTTGAATTTAGTTATAAAAAAGAGAATCTTACATGAGAGTTCAACGTGAAATTCCAACTACAAACACGCAGTCTGTATTTAAAAAAAACACCCAAGTAGGATTAACTTTTTGAATCATACACGATACGATGCATCCCTCCCACCCAGAGATTCACGGAATGAAGAAAATCCAAGTCACAAGACAACTACAACCACAGTCACACAAACAATACAATACAACACAATACACTACAATAGACGTCTAGGATTAAGAGTAATTAAAATATTGAATATTTTCAAATAAATTATGCGATGAAGTCAGTGCAATTAGTTTCACTCGAGTCCTAACCGTAACAAATTTCAAAAAAGCTATTAACTATAGAAATATTAAAAGTAATGAACATACATGTGCTAAGTTTGTAGCCAAGGGTATAGGACAGGATGATAATAAGTCCTAGTACTTTTTCTCATCCTCTAACGAATATCTGTCTTATGCATAAAGAAGAGATGTAGATGCATTTATAATTATTCATTCATCCACTCATTAAGCATGGTTACATAATGGACTCACAACTACCTACGAAGACGATTTCAATTCACCACATTATCTTCATTCTGTGTAACATCGTGTAATAACATCAAGCCATGCCATGCTACTTACGATTACGATTAGATGCCATAAGTCATAATCTCCACTACATCGTACTACACCATACCATACAGGATCAGGATTCATCCTTTTATTTCATTATTTTATACTAGTGATTACTCACAGTCTAATCGTCTATCCATAATTATAATATATTATTGTGGTTGAAGTAATCCTTTTAAAGTCATTGAAGGATCCCTTGGTTGGAAGATTGCGAGCAACGTGACATTTTACAGAACAGACAATAATTATTGTTGTAGGAGCTGTAAAACGACTTATTACTATTATAATTATCATGATGATTCTTATTAATATCATTGGTATGTAGAGAGTAACAGTTGAAGAAACTCTTTGTAAATGCAATTATCAAGGTACTATTAAGCTTTATGTGACTGCATAAATATAGTACGACTATAGTAAAAGTAATCATTAGTTAATTATTGCCACATGGACTCATTATTAGTGCTCAAGGAAGATCCTCATTTATCATTGTAATTGTAATTCGCATTGAATAATTGCTGCGGTATAAATGCTAATTTATTATATATTCGTTCTACCCGTCTTCACTCGATCATACTTAAGTGTGTTATTATAGGCAAAGGTAATTTATTTTTATTTTCATTCAATCTGTGCTGTAGATTATTTTCCTTTCGAAGTACTTGAATCTTGAGCCAGCGATAAGTAATTATTATCAGTTTCAAAATGAAAATGAAACATTGTTGGTAACGTAACATTGGTAAACAGAGTGAAGTGCATGATTGCATACTAACGCAGTGGTCACAATTTGTTTTGTTGTTCCATCCCTTGCCAAATATTGCATCAAGTAGGTAATTAATTATAATTATTTGTAGCTCTGTATACCCACACAAGAAGAAAAAACAGTAAAACATTCAAGTTGATTCTCCGTTCTCCATGTAATTAAATATGAAAGAATGATTACCTATATTTAAATTTACATTTACAGTAACGCACACAGGATCACACCACTACCTACCACCTACATCTACCTAGAACATTTCTATACGGATACCTATACCTATACCATTATTATATGACTATCCATAGGCATAAGTATGAAAGAAAAAGCCACATGATACATATTTGTTGAGTGTACCAAGAGGAAAACACATTGAAATGTACAACTCTTAATGTTAGTTATTTAAAATACAAAATAGTAGTAATTGCTATTCTATTAGTTGTACTAAAGCTAACTATTATAAGGTATCACTATACTATACTATACTATATACAATATAACTAAAAATCCAATCCACCGACAAGACAAGATACAATGATAAAAGGATAATGATGATGTAAAAATGATTATAGAAATAATAAAAGTTTTAAACAATTATGTTTTTTCCAAAGTGACACATCGTGGAGCTAAGTTGATTGGTACTTTGTGTGGGGATGGAGTTGAGCGTGAGCATGGAAAAAATAAATCATATAATATATTGAAAAAAAATCTGATGAATAATGAGCTTGTACTCTTGCTGAGCTTCGCATGGCTTTGCTATGCTGTAGGTAAGAGAGTAGGTAACATCACATAAGTTGAATTATGAGTAATGACGCCGAGTCCTAGTCACTCTTGTCAGTGTCTGATAAACACAAAACGAGGACATTACAGTGTAAAACAATTATTAATCATTTCAATGATGATGGCCGCCTGGCCGGAATTGAGTTGGGAGTTTCAGAAGTTGAGAAATGTGGAGAAGGAATAAAAAAGATTCGACCAAATCCATATCGAATCCAAGGTGACATTGTCTCGTATTTTATTCTTTATGCATGACCCGCTGTCTGATCTTTGACTACACTCATTCGTCAGGCTCACGTTTTACATCATTTATTATACTTTTTTTCACATTTTCATCCCTCAATCTTGAATGCGTGATACAGAATATTCACAGGATACAGTGCATACACAGGTTTACATCAAGAACTACTTCCATTCCACTGGACCTTATTTTTACTATATGCTGCAGCTTATAAGGTGGTCCTCAACTCAAGTCCACTTTCGTCGTCCTTTACATGGTCGTGGAAGGAATCGAGAATCGACATAGAAGGCACTTTACCTACTGCATTATTCTGATTATTTTTAACCTTATTGATTTTTCAAGAACAAACTGTGTCACATGTTTATACTGTGAAATCAACAAGGGGTTAAATTAAATTGTCAGTGTACATACAAAGTGTGTAAGCTTTTACAGTAGTTAACTCTTTCAAAGGAATTTAAATTAAAGTTAACAGTTCAGGATACTATCAGGTGGATGAAGACAGAAGGAGAAGGATAGGAGATTAAGAGTCTTTAGAATCCAATGGTGAAAATGTATCGTCGGAAATTTGCAATTGGAAAAAAGTCTCGTTGAAAAGACAGGATAAGACAAGTCAAGACACGACAATTTAAAATATTATTTGTCATCTTGATGGACTTGATGATATGAATAGAAAAGTAAAAAGCAAGGTTGAAGTGCAATCATGAGAGAATGGGAATGAAAATGATAAATACGATGACTGTGAAGGATAATTTAATGGCAATGTAGGTGTATAGTATACATTAGATATAGGTACCTAGGTAGTTAAAAAAGAGAATGAAGATGGGCTCATACTTGTACATACATATAATATAGTGTATAAAATTAAAAATAAAAATAAATTCATCCTGCCTTATAGCCTTGCCATATATTAGTAGTTTTACTCGTGCTCCATTTCATTCCAATCTCTGGAGTAGCTTTCATGCACATGCATAGGTATGTAGGTGATTATAATTACCACATCAATATATCACACTGTACCGGTACTTCATACATATATGGTATGGTACATATATATATATAATGTCATCTTAGAAGAATCAAAAACTGTTAAGTGCCCTGATGAAGGGATGACGCTGAAAATATTTTGATTCCTCAATCAAGATATGTACAGATTAGTTAAGTGTCCTAATTTGACTAGGTATATGTTCCTTGGTTATATTAGTAGCCTGATAAATGAAGGGTATAGATATGACCATCAAAAAATTAAAATGAGTACATGCGAGAGAGAGAGAGATGCAGAATAATTCTGAAAGTAGATGCAAAAGACATCATAGGATCGTATCATCCACACACGAGCACACGGAGTAGAATAGAATAGAGGAGACAGGACGAGCTAGCTATCTGTACATAGCTGAAGCCAAGGCGAAAATCAAAGTCAAAGCCTAAGCTAAAGTAGAAGCCGTAGCCGTAACTGACTGTGAGAAGAAAATGAGTGAGAAAAGGGTGTTCCATGCTGTCTGTCCGCCTGTCATCCTCCTGAACAAGATAGGACAAGACGAGAAGGAGAGTCAAGGGAAAAAAATCCAATTTAAAAATTTGCAGACTGGGTGACAGGTGTCATCGCGACCGAAAGGAAAAGAAAGAGACGCCTGGAATAAAGATTTGTCAGAGATAATTAGAGCCATAATGAAGCCTTCACGTTCATATGCGATTTTTTTATTCAGTTGCTCCCATCTTTTCTTTTCTTTGCTTTTCCCTTCCCTTGACTTCCCTTGGCTTGTCTTGCCTTGTCTTCTCTTCCCTTCCCATCCCTTCCCTTCCTTCCCGTGGCAGGGTAAAAGCAGAGACGGAACACACCGTGGCCGTGTGGTAATCAGTACCTGCCTACTTTATACCTTCAAGCATTCAGACATCCAACTCTATGCCTATATTTGCTCTCCTCTTCCTTTCGTGCTCAGTAGTTCCTCTCGGAGTTCTTACGGTTTGCTAAAGTACAGTTTGAAAAGGAAACGGTAGGAGTTCTATGATATATCAGACGTATCCATGGAAAAAATATTCCTTCTCTCTCCATCTCTCCTCACTGACATGCAATACTGATATACAGGTGCATAATACTTATTAGTGTGAAATATTAATATGCTTTTGGTCCTAATTCTAATATCAAATCGACCAGCATATGTACTGGCAATAAGGTAATACGGACTTTTAATTTCAACAATCATTTCAGCACCCTCGATCTGATTCTCCTGTACAGACACTACACGACAACACATCAAGTCAAACCAGAACCAGAGCCAGCTGATTCGTGATTCTCTTTCCTCCTTTTATGCCTTCCTCACTTCGTCAGATTTTATTTTCTTCGTTTTCAAGAGAACATGCATCTATACCTATACACTAGTACGTAATTATATACGAATATGCCATAAATAAGATAATGCAGCTATAATTATAGGTACCTATTATTTGTTTGTACATAGCTCCGCGCCCTCCTTTGGGTACCAGTCACCTCTCAAATTACGTTAGATTAAGATTAGGAAATGTTAATTCTGTTAATAATTATACAATGCGAAATATGCAGTATACAATGCACTCTTGTGGCTTTTCTCGTGAAAAATTATTGCTAATGAATTTCTTTCCATTTTAAATTAAGACGTTGATTCATATAGTTATTCATGTCGTCCCTTAATTCCCTCCCAGAGGGAAAATGAAAATGCAGAAAGTTTCATGTGTTGAGAAAGGAGAGATAGTCACAGGTAGTTATGGTTTCTAAATTTAATATATACAAACAGGGGCGTATCTCCGACTGAATTTCGGGGGTGCTTGACAATGTTAAAACGAATTTTGCAGATTTAACACTTTTTTAAAAGGTCCAATTTTTCAAACCAACCTTTTTTTTTGAAAGGACGCAATTATTGTTCCAATTTAAACTTTTTAAAAAGGTCCAATTTTTTAAATTAACACGTTTTAGAAAAGGCGTCATTTTTAGAATTTAAAACCCTTTTGAAAGGGTTTTATTTTTCAAATTAAAATTTTTTGAAAAAACGTTTTAAGCTTTTTAAAAGGTACGTTTTTTAAATTATCCTTTTATTTTGGAAACGCGTAATTTTTCCAATTTACAATTTTTGAAAATGTCTATTTTTGCAAATCTACAGTTTTTGAAAGGGCGTAATTTTTTCAGTGTTTTTTAAAATTCTCCACATTTTTGGGTCATTATATGTAGTGTAAAACCCAAAATTTTTGAGGGTGCTTAAGCAGATACGCCCCTTTATACATAGCCCTAGTTTAGTAGTTAGTAGGCGTAATAGGACTTAAAGTGTGGCAGACAGACAAGCCAGCGTCTGGGTAACTTCGAGCACACGTTCCTCAAGTCAAGTCAAGTCAAGTAGCTACAGTAAGTAAAGTAGCAGATTCTGTTCCATCCAAAGCGGTTTCTAACCAAGAATTTAAAATAGAATTTTTTACAGTTTAATTGCAGACTTTCAGTGTGGAGAAGACAGAGAAAAAATACAACTTAATAATGAACACCTTTGTTCTCACTACGACTATTCAATTCTTATTGATGTGGGGTACAACTATCTATGCGATTATATGCAAATTGCACTGAATCATAAATGCTAAGGTTTAGCAGATGATAAATTACCTTTGATTAGGCGTTGACGCAGTCCAGTGTGTACATGTCATGCAAGTGGTAGAAATGAAGCAAGTGGGACGATATTAATTTATTGAATTTAGTAATACAGAAACAATAAGCAGCGGTAAAAAGGTTATCCCGGTGAATAACACGTAGGTAGGTGTGTATGTGTTTTAGGCATTTAAGTACACTGTATAAAGTGGTGTATCGCAAAAATCAACAACTTATTCGTATTTTAGTATAAATATGAAGGTATTCAGAATGCAGTCCAATTCAAGTTCATCTGTAATTGTAAAGTGCATCAAAAACGCATCGAAAATGCCTCTAAAGCTAGCCTCGAAGTAAAAGATGCGTTTTGAATTCGCTTATGATGCACTTAATGTGCCTCGAAATTGTCAAAATGAGAAATTTTGAGAGGTTTTGAGATTGCCAAGGAGTGGTTTTGAAAGCGTTTAAAAATTCGTAAAAATGGAATTTTGAGACGCTTCAAAATTTTAAAAATAATAAATTCTAAGGCGTTTCAAAAATTAAATAAGAAATTTTGAAACGCTTTGATATTTACAAAATAAGAAATTCTGAGACGTTTCAAGATTTTTAGAACAAGAAATTTTGAGACGATTAAAAATTGCTAAAATAAGAAATTCTAAGGCGTTTCAAAAATTAAATAAGAAATTTTGAAACGCTTTAATATTTACAAAATAAGAAATTCTGAGACGTTTCAAGATTTTTAGAACAAGAAATTTTGAGACAATTAAAAATTGCTAAAATAAGAAATTCTAAGACGCTTCAAAAATGTTACAATTAGAAATTCTAAGGCGCTTCAAAATCGTTGAAATAAGAAATTCTTAGACGCTTCAAAATCGTTAAACCAAGAAATTTTAAGACGTTTAAAAAGTTGTAAAACGGGAAGTTTTAAAACGTCAAAAAAACTGCTGAAACATGAAATCTCGGAGCCCTTAACCTTTTAAGGACGACAAGGACAAATTTGTCCCTATGTTATTTCCATAAGGCACCATATTACATATTTTTTCTTATATAAGCCGTCCTTAAAATGCTAATGAATTTTTAATGCTACTACTCTGCACTTAAGATGCATCCTAATTGTTTTCCCAATTGTTGTCCCAATGTTTTCCCAACAACAGGAGTATATTTATGGCATTTTAGATGCGTTTTTCCTGCTATAAGATTGCTCATTTTCTGCAGTGTACCTCCATACGGTGTGTATAGTAGTAAAGGAAGTTTGCTGTCTGCCACTACATCTCGTTGGATCTTCGCTCTCTTCGGATTTCTCATCTGCTCACATCAGTATGCATTGGACGGATGTCACGGAGGACTTACCCATAGTCTGTTTTTCTGAGTTCTCAGCACGCACTAAAACGGAGGCAAACAAATGAACAGAGATTGACTGCGGGTGGAGTGTGAATGTGTGTATGTAGGTACCTAATATACCGACTCCAAGTTGAAGCTTGCTACATACTAATACAACTCCAGCTAAAGGTAAGAAAGACAAGCAAGACGAAAGAGCAGACGAGGAAAAGAAGAAGAAGAAGAAGAAGAAGAAGACGAGCTCCAAGTCTACGGAGCGAAGGAGAGCGAGGAAATGTGAAGGAACGGGCTACAGTAGAAAAAAGAAGACGAGGAGAGCTACTTTACTTAGTTCTTAGTTTTGAGCCGATTTGACACGCATCTGTATCTTTCATTGGACTTGAAAGTAATAAATTATGTGGAAAGGGCGTTAAAACTTAACAAGATTCTTCGGGTTAGTTTGATTTACGGTGACATTTGCCTCCCCTTATGAGCATTGCAAACGAGGAGGACTCGTCGAAAATGAACCAATACCAGGTAATTACCCGGACGAGAAACCAACAACAACCAAACATTATTACTAGTCGTCCACATTAACCTTTCCCAATCCTCCCCAGACTCCCCCCCACCATCCACCCACCAACGATGTCAGTGGAATATGGACAAGGAATGGAGTCGTCGTCACCCCTCCCCACCCCACCCCTCCATCTTCCGATCACGAGTCTCTCTCTCTCTCTCTCTCTCTGCCTGTGTCTATGTGTATGCACATAGGTATTATGTATATGGATGGATCTGTGGGGAATAGAATTGTGAGCGGAGACGCTTTGTGTACTTACTTGTCTCTGTCTCTCTTCTCTCCTTGGATCCGTGGCTGTGTGGTGTGGTGTGGTGTGGAGTGTGAGTGTCTCCCATGAACAAACATCTGTCTACTTTCACATACTTTTCCAAATGATTTACCAGCACTTCAACTATCAAGTCAAAGTAGTCGTTTCTCATTTTTTAACCTATTACTCAAGATTGACAAGTGTGTGCACTTGGCACGTATGTATCCAATAATGTATCTTAAGTGTAGCTCTTACTGTCGTTACTCTTGCCGCAACCATTAGTTTTACTACTCACACTGCACCGCACTGCTACTGCTACTGCTACTACTCCTCACTCTCTTTTACTCTCTTTTACTCTTGCTACTGCTGTTGTCGCTCCAGTTCCCGTTCCGATACCCATACCGTTACCGTTACCAATGCTGGTTCTGGTTCTGGTTCTGGTTCTGGTTTTGGTTCTGATGCTGGTGTGGTAAATGGTGTGATGTGATGTGCTGATACTTCAAATGTGATTCTATTTATTCTTCCTCATTCTAACTCTTCCTCTTCCTCTGAGCAATCTCATGAATTTCTTCTGCACTTCGGCACAGAATCCTAATGTGTACTTGAGTGCACGGGAGTCAAGTTAGGTACCTACTCTGACGAAATCCCTGTGTTCCTTGTTTGTTGTATTGTAGCTCGAATGTATCCGTATCCATATCCTGTCCTTGTCCCGCTCCCAGTCCCAGTCATGCTGTGGCTTCAGTCGTGCTCCGCTGTGCTGTGATTGAATGATCTGATTTCATGCTTGTCACAGATGGATAGACGGACGTTCAGGGATCCAACAATAAATCACCACTGCGCCAGAACCAGAACCAGAACTAGAACCAGAACCAGGACCAGAACCAGATCAAGTAATAGCGTCAGTGCCAGCATTAGTGCGAGTGCCAGTGAGAAAGGAAGACAAAGGGAAGATGTAATTAAAAAGACATGATTTGACAAATTTTGACGCGAAACCCATTTGCATAATCTTGGGTACAATGTGCACAATGGCACAATGCACAGATCTTCGTGTCATATGCCACCCCATTCTGTTGCATCTCATTATGCAGATGGATCAGTTGTCTTGAGCTTCAGCCTCTAAAGCCTCCAATGTCTTTAACTTCCAAGTTTGTTCACCTTTGCCTCGATCTTCCACCAGACCCAAGCACATACACTGTAAAAACTGAAGTATCTAAAACGTGATTTCAAAAACCTACTTGTAGTTAGTATAACGCAATATAGAACGCAGTTAGGATACATCCCAAATTCATCTGAAAACCTCAAGTGCATCTAGAGAGCATTTAACAATCCAAGTTGCACTTTTAACTCGTTTATGCTGTACTTAATGTGTCTCAAAATTTTTAAAGGAAGTTTTGAAAGGTTTTGAAATTGCGTAATTAGAATATTTTGAAACGCTTAAAAATTGTTAAAATAAGAAACAGTAGACCTTTTCAAAAAACGTAAAATAAAAAAATATCGTATATTTTGAAAAAACCGTATCTCGCAGTTCAAGGTGCATCCTAACTACATTCCTAAGTACCTATACAAAACCCGAGTAGGTTTTTGGCGTTTCAGATGCACTTGTTCCTGTTTTAAGACGCATTAGTTTTTACAGTGTACTAATGCACTGCATGTATGACATAGGTGGCCT
>JAAXYX010000765.1:0-31299 GCA_036851915.1 Ptenothrix huangshanensis | reverse complement strand
TATTAAAGTATTTTTTTATGTTTTGTACTTTTTTGATTTATTTTTTCTTTTATTTTCATTTTTAACATTTTTGTTTGTTTTGTACTTTTATGATTTATTCTTTCTTTTTTTTTCATTTTCAACATTTTTTTTTATTTTTTGCACATTTTTTAAACTTTTATGTTTTATTTTCTGCACATTTCAAAATGTATTATTTTTTTGCATTTTTTCGAAACGTTCATTTTTTATTTTTTACACATTTTCAAATAGTTTTTTTGCACCTTTTAAAATTTGTATTATTTCATTTTGCACATTTTGAACATTTTTTTTATTTTTTGTACCTTTTTGAAACGTTTAATTATTATTTTGCTTTGCACATTTTTAGCATTTTTTTATTTTTTGTACTTTATCGAACCGTTTAGTTTTTATTTTTTCCGGGTTTTCCAAACGCTTGGTTTTTATTTTTCGCGCTTTTTGAAACTACTGTTTCATTTTTTACGTACAAACGCATCTTGGAATGCAAATGTAAGAAGCGTTTTGGATGCACTTTAGGTGAACATGAGATGCATCCTAACTACGTCCATAATTATACTAAATACGAGAAGTTTATGACATGACGTTTAAGATTCACCAGTTTTCGCGGCGTACCTCTCTTAAGTGCAATTAAAAATTAGACTCCCTTGTCCCATAGGGGAGTCTAACTTTCCATTCCACATCCTTTGTCAATGTTTTCAAAGGAGCTATGTAGTTTCCATTCCATTATTTACAACGTATGATTAGTAGAGAAAGGGAAAGGGCGTCGATGGAGAATCATTAATCAGTTAAAAAATTATCTTGGTACCTTATGCAATAATATCGAATTTAAATTGTAAATTTCACCTTGTCACATCAAGATATGCGCTCTTTGCTCGTAATCATTCTCCTAACAAAAATACTTGATAATTGAAGCTTTTGAAAGTAAACGACACCCTAGGCCCTAGTGAGTGTAACTTACCCTTGTTTCAACTCTTAGAAGGTTTATGACTTAATTTTGCCATACATGCACATAGAGCGAGGTATTTCCATTTCTATTTTCAATTCCCAAGTCCCAATTCGACTCCAAAGGCAAAGCTGCGATGACAGAGAGGAAACATTATTGAATGGTCGCGTAGTATGTAGGTAGGTATATGTATACACACACGGTCCTCTAGCTACCTCCCTACCTACTCCATTTGCATGCTAGTACCAGTGGAGACATTGAGAGGTGGAGGGCAATGGCAATGGCAATCTTGTCAAGTTGAAGTCAAAGTCGATCCATCGTCTCCTAACAGCTGTGTTCACGCTCCTCTTTACTCCATGAAACCCTATACAGATAGCCTTCCCTCCATCCATGTTCTGAGTATTAGCAAGTAATCCTTATTAGTCTGAGAAATGTTACGTTTGCTACTGCTACAAATTAAATGTGCATTAACGCTCTCCTATTAACGGTATTCTACCGCTAAGATAAGAGACGAGAAATCCAGAGAGTTTTTTTCCAAACGAACAGTCTTGTATGACTTTCTTCTTGCAGCTTATCCTATGTAGTCGGGGCAGTTAGACTTATTTGCATCATCCTGGTATGTAGCTTGCCATCCTCGGTTGAGCTAGTAGCAAAATAAAAATGTATTTATTTTGATAGCCTTCCCTCCATCCATGTTCTGAGTATTAGCAAGTAATCCTTATTAGTCTGAGAAATGTTACGTTTGCTACTGCTACAAATTAAATGTGCATTAACGCTCCCCTATTAACGGTATTCTACCGCTAAGATAAGAGACGAGAAATCCAGAGAGTTTTTTTTCCAAACGAATAGTCTTGTATGACTTTCTTCTTGCAGCCTATCCTATGTAGTCGGGGCAGTTAGACTTATTTGCATCATCCTGGTATGTAGCTTGCCATCCTCGGTTGAGCTAGTAGCAAAATAAAAATGTATTTATTTTCATTTCACGGCTGTCAAGATCCATTCAGGGAGGTTATGGTATAGTTGATAATAAAGTGGGAAATGGAGAGCTGCATATATCAGGATGACTGGATGATGTGGGGTAACGGGTAACACGTAAAATATCAAATACGTCTGGCTCGAAGTACAATTAGAAGTGGAAGTTATAGACATACAGAATTGGAATGAGAGAAGTATAAAATAGATATTTCCAAGTTTGTTTGGAAAGTGGGAAGACGGGAAAAGTAAACCATGTGTCTGTGTAGTAATTGCTTACCTATATGGTAACTTGAGTGCTATACAGATACCTATTAGTAGTCATAGTTGTAGCTCCGGGTACGCGTTTGTCGTCTTCCACTGATGGGAAATTGCTCTTGGTTCGGAGATACCTATACATAGTTACAGGGCAGAAATGGAAATTTCGACTCTCTGGCGGTGTCTTGGTCTAAAATTTCCAATGTTCCGATCCGATAAGGAGAGGGATACATAGGAGGGCAAAAAGGAGCTGACTGCCTTGCAAGTGTGCAACGGTAACCGTAACTTCGCTACGTAGCTATTATACCTCGCAGTTCTAGCTTACACCAACATTTACACTGTCCAATGACTCGAACCTGTAGTCCTGCAAATTATATTATTTATAAAATAGATTATGGAATTTAAATCGGGGAAATGACTTGGAATGAGATAGTACCTCGAGCTACAGCCACAGTCACATACAACTATATACATATAGAGAACTTCTCTGCATTTCCTTACCTGTGCTGTCCCTCTCTACCTTACCATTGCACTCACTACCACTACCTTACGTACCTACACATGCATTGGTGAGCGAGTCTCATGAGAGAGACTACTACTCTCGTCTCCATAAACCGTCCAAGTGTATCGTGGACGGGTGTACAGCTTTCCTTCTCTTGACTTTCCTCTCCTTTCCCTGCCTTCTGTTGTGCTTTAGTCTACTCCATTCTAAACATTGAGTTCTGCTTGGATTGTCTATACATACGAAATTAACACGTTCGACATGCAAACAGAAGAGACGAGCAAAGTGCCTGCCTGCCTTCCTGCCTGTATGTACCCCTAAGTCAGTCAGACATTAGGCTGTCATACCAAATTCAATAGAATTAGAATTTTACAATTTCAGACTTGTTCACAGTCACAGTTGGCATTTGTTAGCTCCTTTCCGTCCGTGTATCTGTCTGTCACCTTCTATTACCTCCACCTACCAATTCCTTCCTATTTCTTCTCCATCTACTATCAGTCTATCTTTCCATCCGATCCATGCATCCATCCAAGCTACCGTTGCCACCACTACCAGAAGCAGTACCGGTACCAGTGCCAGTGCCAGTACCAGTACTACGACTATACCAATACCACTCGTTGTCCTTCCTTCATCACATCCCCAACACAATGAGGATATCTCAATGAGTTTTTCCTGACTACACCTTCTCTTACGTCCTAGTCATTCATAGTCCATGACAAGAGCTGTATTTTACCACAAACGGTGCATTCTCACACTGACATATTACATGAAGTACAATAAACGTAATATATCAATATATCAATATCATACCTGTGCTCTCCTTCTCTTGTGCACTGGAGTGCAGACAGACACAAACAAGCACATTCGATACGCTCAATAGCAACACCAATATCATTATACCTATCTCTACAATGTAAAAGCTAAACAGTCTTAATACAGTAAAAAGGCATTTAATGCACCCAAAACGTACTCCTGTTTAGTACAGGTAATTATACTTCCAGTTAGCACACAAACTCATTAAAACGCATCTTGGACTCCGAGATGCATTTTAGATACATTTTAGATAAACTTGAGATGCGTCCTAACTGGGTTCATTACTAATGAAAATGCAAAATTAGTTGGCTTGTGTCGTTTCAGATGCGTTAGTTTTTGCAGTGTACATAGTCACTATACAGGCCATGCTATTGTAGGTATCTACTTTCTATAGATTACACCCGTGTGAGATATTAGACAGCATGCAACAGATATCTCATCTATATTTACAGTACGTATCTGTAATAATTTGTTGTAATGCCACATCAATTTTCAATTCCAATTCCAATGCCAAAACTTGTTATTTACAGTCCAGTGAGAATGCAAATACACACGCAAACACATCAAAACTCAAATAGATACTCATATAATCCAAAAGCTCGGAATTAGTAACGCTTCTATGCACATTCGCAAACGAAATCGTTCTAAATGCCAAGCACAATATAAGTACCTACTACCTACCTACCTTCCTACTTTACTTTCCAAACTAGCAATGAATAAGCGTCAAAGCATCCTTAACAAGCTCATATTCAAAATCGTAGGTGGGAAAAGAAGCGTAGGCGTTACCTATGTAATTATTGTTAGAGTCAATTTGCATCGCTTTTCTATCTGTACCTAGTCAAAGATAAATTCAGGTAAGTAGTAATGAAAATCTCCAGCCGTCTGTAGTATAAAACAGCATTCAATAATTCTTGGCGATTATACACCTACAAGTATATAACGGAACTGAGCCTGAGAAATCTAAGATTACATAACCAGATACAGCTTAGTCAGCTTATTTACAGCTTTTAATCTCATTCATAATCAAACGTATCATGTCAATGAAAGTCAACTGTGACGAAGACGATATTTTAATTTTATCGGACCTTTATTTTATTTTAATTTTTAAGGAATGAGAAGATTCGTTTAGATTTTGATGCTAATAGAAAGAGTAAACTTGTACTATTTTTGAAGCTAAATATAACTACTATGCATTCAACTGATAATAAATGGGGAGTTGAATAAAATGGAGGTGCTAATGACATTACAAAATGCAAAACTTCCAACGTCAAAGAATACACAACTTCTACATAATATGCTTAAGAATGGTATATTATACTCGTGGGAATCCTTTCATTGATGATTCTACGAACCCGATAATTGTGCCATTTAGTATGAATTACACAACTCTAATCATTTTAATGACAGAATTTCCAAATTAAGTGTCCATTGTCATGATGGAGCGCAAGATAGATTTCGGGCTGGGATGCACGGCGGGATCATAGACTGTTGAGCATCGTTGCGTTGCCGTTGCGATAAATGCTTCTTCACTCGAGATTGCCGGGATGGGGAAGGAAAAGGGTTGCAGTTGCAAGTTAAAACGTTGTGGAAAGACTGATGCTTTTCATGGTTGATGGTTGTTGGTTGATGGTTGATAGTACGGTGAGCAAAGGACTGATATCTGTATAGGTACATAGTGGAGGAATAATAAATGGTGGTAATAATAACTCTGAAAATGTAATAGTACGGTGATAATAGATTTGTAGTTAGCAATGCATTGAAAATGTTTAACTTAATTCAAGTTTCAACAGTCATTTTGTTTGTTCATGTGGATATGGATTGGGATGCGGATGAATGTGAATGTGAATTTGAATGTGAATCCCATCTGAATGCTTTATCTACTACTGTCTTGTCCATTATTCCGTTAGTTGGTTTGTGTCAGCATGGTCGTTGTAATTATTTATTTAGCTTGAGATAGAAGCGCTCCAACCGGAGACACTCTGTGCTATACTATAAGTACCGGTTGTGGTTCTAGTTGTCATTCGATCGGGTGGTGGATAACTACCCATACATATGTCGCCGTCGTCATCGTCGTCCCCGGTTCACATTCTCATTTACATTGACAATCACAATCACAATCACATGAAAGGACGAATGTTGTTTTATTTTGTATTTGTATTCGCCTGTGGGTATTTCCACTGGCCCTGCTCAATGGAAGGCAATGTGGAGGAAATGAAATGAAATGAAGAGGAGAGAGAACCGTAAATGTTCCAGGTTGCTATGTAGGTATGTAGGTAATTATAATTTTATGCATTGTCATTAAATGATTATCTATTATCTGCCTTCCTCTGGACTCGTGCTTGAGCTGGTGCTGGTGCTGGTTGACTACACAGCACAGCTACCCAATCTAGTCCAATTCAAGTCCATTTGGTTTTGGTAGGACCAGAGCCAGAGCCTTAGCCCAAGTCCAAGTCAAAGTCAAAGCCAAAGCCAAAGCCAAATAACAGCTACGACGACAACCAAATTACCAAACCACTCGCTCATCATCCTTGTTCTCTCTGTCCATTAGAATTACAACTGTTGATAATAACACTCTCCAAATATCATCACGTCACTTTTGCGCCAGCCAGGCTTTTGTTTTCCAGGTATCTACGATGTGCTTCCACTCCTTCCCAACCAAGCCAATTCACTAAGGCTTCGGCTCGCCTTATACTCTGGCCTAGCACGTTTAAATGTAATCAAAACAAAGAGACTTCCGTTGCGCAACAACAATGCAATTCAACTCCCTTTCCTGAGCTAGACTGATAGAAAACCTAAACTGAAAGCGAACATTTAGACTACACCGGCTAGTTGATATTAAATGTAGTATGACAGGTTACTTTCAAATGACTACCCATACCATGTTCAAGTATAAATAAGACTGCCGAATCGACGTCGAGTCTTCAAGCCACGTCACCTGACTTCCGACTAATCGTCCTTAAACGCGCACTAAATACTAACTTGGACCGACTGCTACGTTTGTGTACATACATACAGCAGAGTTTTGATGACGATGACGATGACGATGACGATGACAGGATTGGAGCAACTCTTATCTCAAGCAACTCCAAGTCCAAAGCGACCAACTAGGAGGAATAATATGCAGAGATATTGCAATGAAATTCAAATTCCTGTCTACATACATACGTATCTCTACGACCACATCGTCCTCATAATTCCATTCATTCCTTTTCATTCATGTATGTATATTGTAGGATGCACTGGCAATGACAATGATTACGAGGGCCAAACAAATGCGAGTATTGTCATTACTTATCAATTTCTTTTCTTATAGACTCAAGTGTCATCATTTCAAACCTGATTTCCCCCAAGCCTTGGAATGGCAAGGGTTATTGATGATGGAGGTGCAGAGCACATCACCCGAATTCGAATGTCGGTGGATGGTGGTGGTGATGGTGATGGTGATGGTGGATCATCGTAATTATTGCATGTGTGCATCATTTTCTTTGTTCTGTAAAATCACATTTGGGCTCCGTAACTACCTAGAGGTACTTCAACTCCTGTTTTTTCAAGACTTGGAATGGGGTAGAGCAGAGGCATTGATATTTGATAAGTGAGTGCCGGCACCGATGCCATCAGCAGTACCATGTAGGTAGGCACATACACCAGAGACTTGGATGCTACCTAGGTACATACATATGTTATGAAACCGAAACGAGTTTCAGTGATAATAATAATTGATAAAGGGTAGGTAGGTACCTTACCAGTACATACGCTGAGCGCATACGGGATTGGCTCCTAGTAAGTGGATCTGATTGTGAGTGGTGGCATAGAGAAAATAGGGAAAAAACATTTACGCTGGAGTAGAAAGGTACCTACCTACATACATACATATAGGGATAGGGACAAGATACTCATTCCTATCGGTTGTTTCCTTCTTTGATAGCAATGACAATTGTAATGGCAATATTAATGACGGTAGAAATAGCACTGGCACTATAGAGCATTGGCAATGCAGCATGGCGTATGTACATATATGCAGTCAATACGACCTACCTAATCATCCCTATCAATGTGAATGGCAATCTTTGCACGAGGGTAGCAAATTATCCTCCGTAATGGGATACCTGTGTATATGTTTATATTTATGTGCATTATCTATGTGTGCCGAGACATACAAAGGTTTTACCCGCCAGACTCCATAACTGCTCGTGTAAGTAGAAAAATAAACTTGATGATAGTATTATTATATCTGCATGAACTGATAACTCCTGTTTCCCTTTTCTTTCTCCCATGCCCTGGCCGTGCACATACGCATTTGTGATTCCATTCCAATTGCAACGCAATGCAATGAATGGCACTAACAACTAAGCACCAAGCACTCACGTCTAGTTAGGTAAGTCAAGTCCAAGTCTAGGTAGCTTCATTTTTCAGTCCCGCCAAAGCCCAAGCTCATAAGCCAGGCCAGGCCAGGCCATGCCAGGCCAGGGCCAGAGCAAGAGCAAGAGCGAAAAGCCAAACCAAAACTAACTTCGTAACGCATTGTAATGGAAGTATCAAATTTTACAACGCATTGTATTTATTGATAGGTACTGGAATAGTAAAAGGAGTCTGGGAGAGCGAGGGGAAATAGACAGAAATGAGCAAGACATCATTGAAGGAAACTATACAGCTGCTTTGCCCCACCAAACCAAACCAAACCAAACCAAACCAAACCATAGCATACCACCGCAGAGGATTTTCTTTTTCTTTCTTATTCTATTATTGCGGGCGTTAGAGCTGGTGTGGAAGTGGAGATGGGCTCTACTTCCATTCTAACTTTCCGAATATACATTTCATTTCAGATCATTTTTAGTCATTGCACGTCGAGTCATTTAGATTTCGTCATGGCCATGCCATAATCAGTACTTAGGTTGAATATAATATAGGGACGAAAAAAGTAGCATGGAAGAAACAGAGTCAGAGGCAGTAGATAGAGATCACATGGAATGGTTTCCTTTCCTATGCTTTCCCATTTAGTAAAAGTTCAAGAATCTCTATACAACACTTATGGCCTCTGGCCTCCTTACCAAGTATACCAAATAACTAAATAATACACTTTGAACTACACTGACTCCACTACAGGCGTATTATTAGACATTGATATTAGACCGAGATGGGGAGAGGCATGATGCAACTAACTTTGGCTTTGGCTTTGGCTTTGGCTTTGGATTTGGTGGCATCATTGTCTAGGCATGGCATAGCACGGCATGGCATGGTATGGTGTGGTATGGTTTGGTGTGGTATGGTATGGTACGGGACGCGTTATACACTCCAGACCACATTATGCTTCTCGTGCTATCACAAGGTACACTATAGAAATATTCTCAAATAATCAGCGTCTGCTTTCAGGTAAATTAAAATTCAAAATAATGGAATATTCTCATTGCATATTGTTCCACGTTGTTGCTTCACATATCTGTAGAATTCCGAGTGGGAAGTGTACTGTATATAGAAGACTATGATTTTAGTATTGTGATGGTGGTGATGTAGATGGATGATTGACTGTCGAAGAGGAAAGGAGCAAAAGAGCATAATGGGTGGTGGTGGTGAACTCATGACTTAGGATTATGCAAACGTGTCCCATGAAACCAATAAGATTGAGCATATTTTTGGGCTGATGGGCGATGGGCACATGTCTGCGGCTGTATAAATCCAAATCCAACCATGCTCCACTCACTACTCACCATTCACCATTAGTTAGCAATACCTTGGTAGGTATTTGTTTCCCCTCTCACAAACTAGGTAGGTATCGGTATACTGATATAATAGTCGCACTTTCCAAGACTATTTCACGTCCACTGTTTCCACTTAAAATGTCCACCTCCAGCCGATAAGCTTGCCATTGCCATCAAACTGCTTCCTTCTCCAAGACAGCTGCAATTATACGTAGGTACATAGGCAGGAAGGGACAGCAAAATCGCTGTCTATTCTACTAGTACGTGGGTACGTACTATAATTTCTTTAAGATTGAAAAATTCAAGTGTGCAAATGTGAAAGGTACATAGTCTATGTGTGGACCGTGTGGAATACTGTACTGTGTCTCCCTGCACAAGTAACCATCGTGCATTTAGAGTAGTTGAGTCTAATCGTAAGTAAGCACTGAGGATAAGGACTTTTGTGTTTTTGTGTTGCCATTGTCATTTCTATTGCTATGGATGTCTCCATGCCTCCGTGGGATGTGATGCGATGCGATGCGATGCGAAACGATACGATACGATATGATATGATACGTTATGTTACGTTATGCCATGTTATGTTACGTTGCGTTGCCTTGTGTTACGACGCCATGTGATACTATGCGATGTGATGTGTATACCTACTTACTTGAGTGAGGCAAGTTCGAGATCAATAGAATAATAATTACCAAGCGTACCTGAGCAGAGTGTTTGTCTAGGTGAGTATATTTAGCTGGGACGGGTGTATGGAGATAATACATTAGAAGAGTGGGCATTATAGGCATTAGGCAGATTAGGCAGGTGGAATATAAGGTTATAGGAAAGAAACCAGACGACATTGAACTCTACCATGAATTATGTATTTGTATGCTCACCATACGTTAACGTTAGTATTCCTTCTCCTATTCCTATTCCTATTCCTATTTCTATTCCTATTCCAACTCATGGTAGTTTCGTAGGATATGGGTAATGGGTAATGGTAATGGTATGTGTACTGGGCTCATGTGTGTGTCTCTAGTCTCTGTCTCTGTCTGTGTCTGTGCCTTGCCTTGGTCTGTAAATGTGAATACAGTGCAATTCCACTTTTTCTTCCTCTATTTTCTCTCTTTTCCCTGGTCTCTTCTGGAACATGAAATGAAGGTGGACGGATTGAAACCCAAATGGTGATTTCCATAGCAGAGAAAACCAAAGGAAGGAAACTAAACCGATTCTTTTTCTGGACTAGGGTACATTTACCGTGCTATAAGAATCCCAGGTTGCAGACACTCAGTCAGATCACCTTACAAGTATACCTATGTATGTATGTAGGTTTTTGCCTATGTAAATATGTGCTCCATGTCCATAGTTCGTCCATCAGTACATAGTTCGGTATATATATACTTATAGGATCATGCTCGGACTATTTCGCACGAGACGGTGACGGTGACCGTCATTTTTAGTGCTTGTTGATGTTGTCGTTGCGGTTGGAATGTGGCCGAGCGTCCTTCCCCATGACATGACATGAACTAAGCCCACTAAGCTATGATAAGGTAGGGTAAGCTGTGAGCCGTAGCCGTAAGGGAAGGTTGGCAAGGGCTCGCTCCTCCGTTGTTACGTGGTTACCGGTTGCTCTGCCCAAGGCTGTAGCTATGGGTGTCGAGACGAGTCGAGTCGAGTCTATTGATGCTATGCTGTGGAATTGTAAGTGCTGGTACTGGTACTTGTACCGGTGGTTGGTCTATTTATACGCTGTAAAAGTCAGTGGAAAACAACTGGAGGTGAATTAGTTGGTTGTTGTGGGTTGGTTGGTTGGCGAGGGAAATTACATACTTAGGTATGTATACTGTCCTCCAGGACTGTTAAGTGCCGAGTCGGTTCGGTTCGGTTCAATGCAATGCAATGCAATGTAGAGTAAAGAGTGTCACGTATGAGCTGATGGTGAGAGAGAATCGGAATATGAAATGAAAAGGCTATGAATGCAATCACCCCCTCCCCCTCCTTAATATCTCCTTCTTTCCTTCCTTTCCCCATTCCGTCTTACTCTTGACTTGAATGAAGCCCATCCCTCCTCTTTTTCTTCCGTCCTTTCTTTCGTCTCTTGTCGATTCTTCTGTTCAACTTGAACATCTTCTCTATCCTCTCGTCGTCGTCTTCGTCTTCGTCCTCTGTCCATGTTTTCCTTTACTACACTTTGTTTCATTTTGCTTTGCTTTGCCTTGCCTTGCTTTGCTTTGCCTTGCTTTGCTTTACTTTGCTTGACTTAGCGTGGCTTTGCTTTGCTTTGCTCTGCCTTTGCCCTTGCCTTTGGCTTTGCCTGTGTGGTCAGCCTAGACTCGACTCAGGTCTATGTGAAACCGCTTTATGCCTCTCTTTCATAATGCACTTCAGCGTGGAATACAAAGCAAATATTTCATATGGATACGGAAGACTACAAAACGTATGAGCCGAGTGAGAGTGAGAGTTCACAAGTCTCACAGTTACAACTTGAACCACGATGACAGCAACAGCGACAGCAACAGCGATAACTACAGCTGCAGCTGATAGCACACATGGAGTACACATACCACTCGTCTTCTTGTTCTTGGATGTTCTCGCTCTTTGCCTTTTGCCATTTCATTTCTGTCTGTTTACATTCGGAGAGTAGGTCTGATGTGGATGGGGAAAAGGATGCTTGTACCTACCTACATACATAGCTCATCGGTTGGGTAAGTGGCGTGAATCTTCTTCTCTCGTCCTCAGCTCAATGCACCTCTCACATGGCATGGTGTTTATAATGCCCACAGCCACAGTACTACAAGTACAGCCATAGCCATAGCCATTGCCGTAGCACAGCACAGTCACAGCACAGCATAGCTCGATCGTCAGTTTAAACGACACAGGACACAGTACAGTCCACCTTCACATGCTTCTCCCGCTGCATACATACATATCCCCGGCCACATGAGCCGAGCCACGTTAACCCAAGTGTAACCGAAGGAAACCACAGCGAGCCGTTTCTGGTGATATCAATTTCTATAAAAGAAGTGATTCATTATCAACATGTACCACAAGGATAACCATAACCATGTATGAAGCTTGAACATTGATAGCACCCATAAAGAACGTCGTTGTGGAGGTAGGAGGGCCGATTTGACCAATAAAGGGCTGAAGAATAAGCCCGTGGTTTCTTTCGAGTGGAGTCCAAGTGTGCCAAGTCCAAGGTATCCCTCTGTGTGTGTACACTCTCGTTGACACTCTCACATGGCTTGTGTTGTATGTATGTTGTCAGTGTATTTATCACCATGCTCAATACTCACTGTGTGCACATACAAATAAATAACGTAGGTAGGTAGGCATGAACATGAAATGGAGCTCAGCTGACACAGCTGACCACAGTAGCAGATAGGCAAGAATTAACTCAGCTGTTCTTAGTATTTAACTTACGTTAGCTACTTTCATGGCCTTGTAGCTGTAGTTCACGTAGTCCACTATTCAATTCTAGTAACTCCATCCTATTCTCCCTCCGCATTCGCAACTTCTATTCCATTACCATTACAAAGTACAGACTGCCCTTTCCGCAGGGGAACTTGGATACTGGTACTGGTACTGGTACTGGTACTGGGTATAGGCGCTACAGGACTTTTTGAATTTCTGAGTGCCCCTATGGACAGGTAGTACCTTAAAAAGTCTCCAAGTCTCAGACTCAGGTTGCATCGGCAGATAAATGTACACACTATACAAGTCAAGTAAAGAATTCGCGTATATGTAGCATGTGTGTGAAATTACTTATGGATAGGTGGAGAGGGAAGAGTAAATGAAAGCCCCAAACGCATACTGGACTTTTATGACTGATCGTGAGCGTATGAATAGATACAGTGACATCAACTAGGGCTAGGACGTGTGTGTATTAGTAGCCGTGGTGGATGTGGGTAGGAAGGTGTGATTGGGGTATAAAATATAAATGACACCAAGGTATACGGACACTCATCCTAAGGGATATACATAGTAGGTATATATATATATATATATAGTATAGCGGACATAGCACAGAGCCGAGAGAAGTTTGGATGAGATGTGATGGTCATATATTGACAAAAGTAAAAGGCATGCCATGCAAAACCCAGAGGAATCACCGGGTGCTCACTGCAGACATGACTACATATGTGTATTCCTAAGGGAGGAGCGAAGTAGATGCGAAGGAGTTGAGTTGCGAAGAGCTTCAATCAACTGCATACATAGCATAGCTCTCTGTAATTCGGTACAATGTAGAATGGAATGACAAGCACCTCGGTTAGAAATGGTCAAATTCTTCCAACATAACGTACACAAAATATGAAGCAATCTCCAAGGAAATTGTTGTGAAAAAATTTCTCATTTCAAATTTGTCACCCATGTGTAGGAGAGAGAGTGGAGTGACGAGTAAGTGTGGTACGAATGGACCAAAGTAGAACGGTAGATTGTGTGCTCATGTAAAAGGGAAAAGGCTGATGGTGATGTGGATGGCTGATGTTAGTTTGTTCGTTGACATTCAACATTTACTTAGGTATTATAAACGAAGAGCAGGCAATGACAGACAAATAAACGATACGTCGGAGAGCATCCTTCAGCAATGAGGATTTTACGGCGCAAACCATTGTGCACAGATACAAATACGAGGTAATGAAGAGAGAGAGAGAGAGAGAGAGAGAGAGAGAGGACCACGGAGGAAAGTGAATGGGAAAAGGAAGGATGGGAAGATGGGAGGATGGAAGAGCTGGAAGTAACAATTGCTAATTGCACTCCTCATCCTCCTGATGACGGATCTACTTACGATAAGAATCATTTGAATGCACGGTCTAAAGTACTGGGCTACACTTGGGTGGAGGTGGATGTGGATGTGGATGTGGATGTGGATGGGAAATGGAGACAAGCTCGTACGGAAATGGTTATTGTTTGGTGAGGTTGTGTGGGCACGAGTGTATGGTGGAAGCTATACATAGGAGAACTAGCGTTCAGAACCAGAGCACTGGCAAGGTGCTTCATGTCACATGTGATAATGCAATAATAAAGGACCTCGACTCAAGTGGGAAGACCAGGTAAGTCATTACGAAATCCACCGGAATACGAAATGATGACGAAGGTTGGAAAGCTCCAAGACTGCTTTGCTGTTTTGATGGAAAGTACGAGTGCCCGGCCCATGCTAGGAATCACATGTGGAATCAAATGATAGATCACTCTGACTAGGTATACTTGTATAATTGTTACCTCTATAGCACACTGTCTAATACACATAGGAAAGCGTGATAGACAGAGAGAAAGACTCTATACCTATATATGTAGTAGGTACTGGAGGATTGGAAGAAGCGAAGCCAGCGTAGCCGAATGATACAGCACATTGAAGAAGGTAGTTGACACGTAATCCCTTACTGGTGCTGCTGCAGGTATTTTCAATCCAATACACCGTCCCATGTCCCACTCCAAGTCAGAAGGGGAGTAAAAATAAGAGATAGAGTGCGAGTGACGGGAGGGTTGATAAATAATTTGATTGTATAATGACTGTGATATGAGATATGAGAAGAAATGTGAAGGGAAATGGAGAAAGCTGGGACAAACTGGATGTGTGTATGTATAGGGACGTGGGCTGGTCGTTCCTGCTGCCTTGGAGTGGCTACATATTATACAGGAGTTGTTAGGGGTTGCAGTCCAAGTCGAAGTCGAAGTCGTAGTCGTAGTCGTAGTCAGAGAAGCTTGAGCTGTATGTATGTAGGTATGTATGTATGTAGCTGTAGGGATTGACAAATGATATGTGTATGGGAGGCGAAATTGTCATGTTTCCCTCCATCCTCTTTCACTCTCTTCCAGTCTCTTTTCTCTCCTTCCCCCCTCTCCTACTCATCTGTCTCCCAATCCAAATCCAAATCCAATCCCGGCAACGGTAACGGCAACGGCAAACGCAACAACCTACCTACCTACTTATATCTATGCCAGCTACAGCTACGGCTACAGCTACAGCTACAACCGCAAATACAACTTGAATCTACTTTCATCTTGTACTTTCCACAGCTCGCAACCTCCCGAGTACGTACAAGACCCATGTACAGAAGAAGAACAAGAAGAACAAGCACGAGCACTTTTTCCCATTTCCACTAGCACCCGCAAACCTGTTTGGTTTTTGGTTTGGAAGGACAGGCAGCTGGAGCTACTTTTATGCTATGGTTACCTCTACCTCCGCCTCCACCTTCCCACACTCCCCACGCTGTCACATTTCAGTATTCGGGAATTTGAGCATTTCACTTATGCTCTTGGTCTTGGTCTTGGTCTTGGTCTTGGTTCCACTTCCACCACTCATCTATGGATATAGGTATGTAATGTAAGCCGGTGTGTGTTTCCATACGAGACAGAGACCGAGTCGGAGACAATGAGAATGAGAGTAAGTAGAGGAGGTTAGATTACCTTCTCACGACGACTCCCATCATTCCAACAATAAGCACACGGCAGGCAGAGAGAGAGAGAGACACAGTAGATTGGATTGTGAATTTAGGCGACAACACACATGACTTCCCTTCCAATTTGCCCTCAACGAAAGCTACAACAATTAGCCGCCTAACTGCTTTCATCTTCCTCGTATGCCATTCCACTTCCCATCTTCCCCTTTCGCCTTCAGTCTTCCTCAAAATGCATATCAACATCAACATCAACAGCAACATCAACATCAACATGAGCAACAACGTGACACGCAATCTTCCCTTCCCGTTCCTTCACTTGTTTATAAGTCATGTCATGGTGGAAGTGGACAAGTGGAAGCATATCCAGGTAAAAGCCGCTCATTTCCCTCCAAATTGATACCTGGCCTCTCTCTCTCTCTCCGTCTCTATAATAATATGTTGTCTGTGTTCTCGCTCAAGCAAGGGACATCCGAGCCATAGAGCCATGGAGTCGGAACCTGACTTCCGACTCCCTCAAATTGAATATGGAAGGAGAAGCCGAATACTACAGAGCGTTGATGTGAGACCTGTGCTTTCCTTTTGAAGCTAACACAATCAAACAAAATACAAAGTGGAGATCGTCCGTATCAACGTATCCACATCCACATCCATATCCACATCCATATCCACATCCACCAACTATGTATATACCTCCACTTTCCTCTTTTCCCCACTTTTCTCCACAACTAATGTTGAATGAATCTCCATTTGTATACCTGGCGAATAACCTCAGCCTTAGCTCAACCTCCTCCTTATCCTTCCAAAGGTACTACAGTAATCATACAGCACAGGAGCAACGAGCAACGCTATACACATTTTCCTGGAGCATCTTCACTTCATGTGAAGATCCTCCTATACATGTGTACACTTTTACTATAAAGTCTCATCTCTATCTCTATCTCTATCTCTATCTCTTTCTCTCCAGTCAGCGAGCCATCCATCCATCCTTCTTTCGAGCACACTAGTTGAATTAAAGCGAAGGCAAATCACATGTTACATGAAGGCTGTTCCGATTAACACTGTACGGTAAACAGTAACCCCCGATGGTTGTAAAGTAGAAAAGGTAGAAGAAAAAGCGATGCGAGAGCATCTCTTTCCGGAGATCTGTTGAGCCACAGACGTACTGGGGAGGAGATGGTGGATGTGAATCTGGCTCTGGATCTGGCTCTGGATCTGGATCTCGATCTGGATCTAGATTTCCATCTGAATCTTTGAGGAGCCCTAAAGATTCACTCATTCATATTATGTACAGTAACAAATAGATAACTACCGACATTAGTACGTACCTACCTTGGTAATGTAATGCAGTGCAGAATGAGTAGTCGACTCAATAGAAAGAATCTGCCGCAAACTACAAAGGCATTAACCAGAAATACAAATAGATACCTACATGAGAATGAGAATGGCTACATATTAGAGCGTTGGGAAGGTAGGAGGGAGCTTACAGTTACAATCAGCATCACAAGTAGAATCAGCTGAAGCACATCATACCATGCCATACCATACCATACCATACCGTAGCCAGGCTAGAATTGAGGATGGATAAAGAGAGAGAGAAAAAGACATGGGTATAAACGGCGAAAAAGAGAGAAAGGAGGGAGAGGAGGTTGAAGAGAATGAATAAGTATTACTTTGGACGGGACACGATACGATACGATACGATACGATGCACGGATGTATGGATGTATGGATGGATTGCTGGATTGCTGGATGACTGGATACGTGCATACATAGCGTAGGGAAGGGAGCTCGTAATGCAAGACTTTTGTGCTTGACGGCGTAGGATACTAGTAGTAGTTTTTGTTAGTGTCGGTGGGGAAGGGAGTTGGAGGCATGGGGAGAGTGGAGGTACATAGAGGAGGAGAAGAGTAAAAACGACAAAGTAAACGAGGTAGGTAACTTAACTAGGAGCAACCAGGAGCTACATCCTAAATATCCCGATAGCAACTGACAATTGGTAAAGGTAAAGGAAAAGCGAGAAAGTGAGTTAGGGAGAAGAGAAAGAGAAATAGAGGCAGAGGCGCCCGGGTTGTAGAGGCAGTAGTGGTGGCTTCTGTAGACAATATGAGCTGAGTTGACGAAGACCCGAAGCCCAAGTCAAGACGAAAACGGCGGCGAACTACGTAACGTTGGAGGAGTGGAGCGTACCTGGAAACATTGAAAGCATAGGTACCTACTGTAGGTACTTGTCTCCTGCTAATATCACCAGCTCCTCGTCACTCACTCACTCACTCACTCACTCACACACTCACTCCAATGTCACTGTTCCTCTGACTTTACTGTTGCTCTTGGTCTTGCTCTGACTCTCACTCTCTTCTTGTACCTCTCTTGTCTCTGTCCACCTAATGTTGGTCATAGTCATATCTGTACTGTATACCGCCGGCTATACACCATACACCACCACAACACAACCACACCATACCAAACCAAACGAAACCATACTGCATACGCAATTCCGAATACTCACTCACTACATAGTCCGAGAAGTGGGCAAATAGGAAAATACGATCGAACCAAAGCAAAGCTTTACAACTACAATAGTGTCCTCGCGATTCCTTTCCCATTGCATGTCAGTCGTCCACCGAGTCAGCTCTAACCACGACTAATTGACCAAATCAGACTTACTGTAAGATCCAAACTAAAACCAACTTCAGAGGCACAGCCACAACGACAATAACGCACTCAACTAACCAACAACTTTGAAAAGCAAGTCAAACCAAAACCAAGTGACTCTCTATAGCTTATTCAATTCAACCATTCAGTCAGTCGTCCAGAACAATCAGAGGCCACTACAAGTAAGACAACATTCTACTCTAAAACTCGGTCTGCTGTACACAGTACAGTATATTTCAACTTTGTCCATAGACCCTGACCCACAACCAGAACCAGAACCAGAACCAGGACCAGAACCAGAACGTATTCATTCCCGTCTACTTTTCTACATGGGCAAGTGGACTGTTCGACTTGTTGTTTGTCATAATTCGACGGTTGCATTTTTACATCCATTCAAATTGCTAATAATGCTAGCAGTATCCGTAGTATTTGCCTCCGACTAATTTCACTAGGATTGTGATACAGGATAAGGAAAGGTAGAATTAATTCCTCTATTTCCCCATTGTCGTTTCCTTTCTTCCTAATAAAATAGACGCCAGTCGGAAAGTGAAGCCAAGCCAAAGCCGAGCTGGACAAGGCCAGGACTCAGTCGTTCATACTCCTTTTAGCCGTAGCATCAAGCACTCGTTGGAGAGTACTACATGAGTTGATACACTTTGGATTTCACTTGGCATAGCCAACCAGAACCAGCCCACCCACACATTTCTGGAATTTTGTGCGATATTTTGTGGTCGGTAGGTTCAGGTTGCATAATGAGATAGGGCACAAGTGTCATTCAAGTTGACAATGAGTATTGACACGGACTGGAAGGGAAATTCGAACTGAATGGTGGCTCGGTTGGGTTAGAGTTAGAGGCAGTGCTATTGTTCAAGTTAGAGTTGAAGGTGTCCAAGTTTGGTTTCGTTTCGGCTTCGTGGTGACTACATGGTTATGGTTCCCTCTCTACTCTCCTTAGTTGAATCTTTTGGAAGGGAACGGGAGTACGCATCTATGTCGACATTGCCGACGCTCATTGTTAGTTTGGGTACTCAGGAAACTCTAATGGTGCAGTATAACAACTATAACAACTAACTACGTAGCCATCCACCATACTACCTACAATCTACAATCTTCTCCCGCTCTCTCGGCACTCCAACACTAACTCCAATGACTGCCTGACAGTTCAGTCTTGAGTCAGAGTGTCTCCTCTTCATACTCCCTAGTCAGATCCACACTTGTTCATATCAGCACCAGAACCAGCACCAGCACCAGAACAAGTACCAGTACGAGAGCAAGAACAAGAACAAGAACCACTACTCGTGGAGTGGAGGGTAGGTGAGTGTGTGGTGTTTGACATTACATCACGAAGCACAAGAAAAAAAGACGTAAAATTCTTGAGGGGGTTTGTTGGTGGTAGCTGTGGTTCTGACTCTGGATGTAGAAATCATATGGTGGAGAATATCGCATCAAAATCGGTGAATCATTATTACATAAATTGAGAGTTTGTGTAGGTATGAACCTGTTTGGTGCAGTCGTGCCAACGCCAAGCTCTGTACATATAGACAGTCGAGTACTAACATTTCAGTACAGATAGGAGATGTAGTGTAGTGTAGTGTAGTGTAGTGTAGTGTGTAGGTTATTGGGAGCATCCATTCCATTTCCCGTGCCCGTGTCTCACAACACGACAACACGCAGTCAAGAAGAAAAGACTTCATCTTCTCCACAAACAGAAATACAAGCTAGTTACCCAGTAGACAGGCGGACAGACAGACTGAGAGAGAAACAGGCAAGGACGATAGTAGAGTGATAGCGATAGGCAGGGAAAAGGGTGCACACAAAATCCACGAGAACCTTCAGCATAGAGCCAGAAAGAGAACCAGAGCCAGACACACAACTTATTCGGTGGAGGATAGTGGAGCTGGGTAGACCAGACTAGAACTAACTGTCAGTATCATCAGTCATAGATTGCGAAGGAGAGAGAGAGAGAGAGAGGCAAAGAGAAGCTAAGCAATTAGTAGGATTTTTCCATGGATTTTTTTCCGTCTCTTGTGCATTCCACAATTTCTACAGCAAGCAGCCAGGAACCCAATTCAATTGAACAGAATAGAAACATCTCATGTTATTCTCTACTTGTGACTGAACGCTGAATACAGGCTACGCAAACTACGCAAACACCAGTTCCACAACCAGTACGGGAGTAACGAAAACAAAAACAACTGGCTATTAAGAAAGAGTAAAGCAAATGAAACAGAGGATACAGGTAGGCCAAGAAGAAGGGAAGAGAAAAAGGTAACGGAGAGAGAGAGAGAGAGTACATTGAATACACATTGAGTGGGTTCGCTGGTGAGTGTTTGCTCCTTGTTGGTTTCCTATACCTATAATTAAATGGTATATACAGATCCTCACCTCCCTACTTGTAAATAGATTAATACGAAACCGTTTGTCCATCTTGGACTTGGACTTGGTCTTGGTCTTGGTCGTGGTCTTGGCTTGATTTGGCTCGACTTGGCTTCACACTAGAACTTCAGAGTGTGGACGAGATTGCTGTTCTTTTTATGTGCAATCCCACTCCACCTCGACCATTTCCATTGTTAAAATAGTTGATACTATACTATTATTATTCCTGCCCTGTATATCTACCACTATATCCTTCCATTCTGCACACAATCACAATCGCAATTACAATTAGCTATAAAATATTTGTGTGGTTCAAATTGATCGTTGGTCTCCAATCAAATCTCACCAGAGTAGTAGCAAAGCAACCAAGAGACCAACAGAGAGAGAGAAAGAAACATAATAATATACTGTACATAGAAGGGAAGGAACGAAGCCACGAGCCAACATACATACGAACATACAATCCTATTATTCATAGTTAAAAGGATTGCCATTAAGGCGACGATTATGTCGCTCAATTTCAATTCACCTTGAGTTGGATAGTTTGGCGTGCAAGTGCCCAAACCCATTCAACTTTTAAACTGGGGTGTTCAGTACTCCCAGTTGTTGGCTGTTCAGCTAGGCTCCATTTGGATTTGGATGTTTGAATGTGGTGTTTAAGAAGCTATGTTGGTCCGTAAGTATTGTGGGACTACTCCGGGATTGGGATTTGAAATGGGACGACAAGTACTTGCACACACACATTCAATCCACAAATTCGACTTGCACGCATTGTTAGGCCTGATTGTGATTGTGATTGGAATGCAGTGTGAGGTGCTTGATTTACTGAGCTTGTGCTTGATTTGGTTAGGTTGGGTCGGGTTCGGTTCGGTGTGGTTGCGAGTTGTACTGACTGGTTGGTTGGTTGTGGAGGTGCTTTAATTTGAGTTTTGAATGTTGATTCAACAGTCTAGATCTAGAGTGGAGGAGACTTGGAAGTGAGAAGTAAAGACGTGAGGGAGGTTTGACGAAGACGTGGAATTTGGCTTGGAAGTGGAGGAGGACGGCAGGAGTGTTTGTGTACGGTGAACGTGAACGTCTACGGACTGTGTGTACAAAACATAATTATTTCCATGGACTGGCGGTGTGTGAGGACGAGGAGTGAGTGCAGGCGAGACAAGTTGACAGTGGAGTTGAGGTTGTTGCGTTGAGCTTATGAAGATTTGCAGTGGTGGCAGTACGAGGACACACTGCGAGTGGAGAAGAGTGTCTGCTGTGGAAGCTGTGAGCCGAGAGTACAAGTGTGCACTCACTCATTTTCATTTCCATTCCAAAAGTCTCCATTTCTCCATTTCCATAAAGACGAAGGTGGACGTGGCCGTGTGTCGCTTTCCGCATCAGTCCAACAGTGTATCTGTGCATCTGTGACTGTGAATCTGTCTCATTCCCCACTTCTCCGCTTCTCACTCACTTGTTTCTGCTCCCATATCGCACCTTCCCTGCCTACGCCAACACAAACACAACCTAAACCCAAAATACCAATACAAACACAAACACCCAACAAACACACACATCAAGTATCCACAGCACCGTCCTCATCTCCAGTCCAACGCACCATCACCGTCTTCAATTCACAATTGCGTATCACATCCAAATCCAATTCCTCCGCATCTTCCCTCTCTTTCCTTTTCTCGTTCCTCATTTTCCGTCTCCGGTCACCGTGTTATTTGTGAACAGTGAGTAGCAGTGAGCAGTCAAGTACCCCAAGCCTTGTCCCAACAATCAACTCCTCTGAGTCTTTCCTCAGTCAGCCTCAGTCAGTGAGAATCATCCTTGACGAGATTCCGATTCCACCATGGGATCTGCATTCTCCACGAAAACTGTGTTCCAGTTCGTAGCCACACTCGAAAGTGTAAGTGATCCCTAATTTAATCATTACATACTTCCCTTCCATCGTCATCGTCATCGTACAAGTTCCTTGTAAAAGTACGCATTTATAAATTACACAAGTACCTTATGGAAAGGACTCGTAGAAATAGGTACGGATGGTCTGGGTGAACGCTGTTTGTAATTATAGATGTATATATATAGAGGTTAGCTGTTGTGTTTTAACGACTCACGTTTTTCTCGGGTATTTGGTTGGCAAAACCTTGATTGCTTTTGTTGGTGGTGGTTGGTGGAAAACGAAAATCCAAGTCCAAACAGAAGCCAAGCTCAAGTCCGACTTGGATGTGCTATTCGTACATTATAGATGATCATGTCCCGGTACATATTGGAATTAGATTGATTTGTTTTGGTCGATTGTGTCATGTCATGGGTGATGGGAGAATGTCGTGCGGGAGTGAGTTAATTTATAGATTCAGTCACTTTGAATTACTACCAATTAATTAATTTTCTCTTCTCCTTTTTGTTGACCTCGCATAATTTGTAGTGTAATTTACTTATTGGATTTTATTTTACATTTGTTCCTTTACTTATTTACTTCTCTGGGCAATAGTTGATTATGGTACTTTGATAGTTCTTAGTTGGTTGTGGCAATAGTTTGATGCAATCGATATTTTATACGCAATAATAATAATAATCATAATGATGATTATTATTAGTTTGTATGGTTGTATGTACTGCACGATGTGTTTATTCTGAATTTTTTTTAAAAGTTTCCTTGTTGTTTGAATTATGTTGTATGTATTCCATGTAAGTTAGGCTTATCAAACTACTATAAATAATTGGTTACACATATTGCGGACGGAAGATAGGGATAGAAATGCAGGGACTAATCACAATATTCTGTGTCTGTTTTCACGATCAGTATTCTATTCAGTACTCGGCGCTCGGTGCATGAACAACGAACAAGGCACAGATTATACAGAATATACATTTGGCATTGGCATTGGAACATTGGAAGTTTGATAGGAATCAACGAGTGGGCATTATTATCTGGCAGTATGTAAAATAAGTAAACTCGGTTACGTAACATCTAATAATAATACTTACTGCTAGTTCGTGCATTCTATGGTAGGGAGTCTGTTACAGCACTACTGTTTTTGTGAGTCTGTCAGTTTGTTGGTATATGCAAGATATTTTTATGATAGTACAGTCAAAGAGAGGTTGCACGAGTAATGTGTCGGATTGTCTTATTTCGATCACTAGCAACCATAAGTTTAATCCCACGTATCGATTATTAATATTACTATTAGCATTATGTTGATGTTTACGATTGGCACGATGTTGATGGTGGTAATAATGATGGTGATGAGATTTGAATACTTTTTGTTTAGTTTTGATTTCAATGTCTCGGGGTAAGTAGGGAATTTGTTTTAATTTAGCGCTTGAATGTGTCAGTTGTTAGTCGTTTATTTTGATGCCTTCACATTCAAATGTTGTCAGTTGTCAGTCACGAAGGCAGCTTTAACATTTATAATCTTTTACCAGCTACATCTACGGCCATGCGGTCATGATTATTAAGTATGAACAAATGCCTTCATGCCTTTGTTGAATATTAATGAGATATAATTATTACTGCTCGCAGTGAATGCTAATGACATAATGGAAGTACTTATCATTAGTTACAGGCGCAGGACTAGGTAGATGCGCTTTCCTGTTTGTTGTCTGCTTTTGTTTCTCATTCGCGTCTTCAGCCATCCGATACCGTTCCTTTTATTTTCCGTCCTTCTGCAAATTATCATTATTTATTAATTCTCGACAGGGTTTCTTCGTTTCTTCGAGAAGGCTAGACACATACGTTGTAGCAAGATGGTAGATTTTGCGATATTTTTTTAAATCCGAGGCGAGCAATTTTAACATGTTCGAGAAAGATCCGAATGAGTCGAGGTTTATGGCTTAGAAAGATTTGATCTAAAACGAGAGTGATATGGAGGCAAACTTGGGTTTTGGTCTTAAGTGGCGAGATACTGCGATGAATATAATGAGTGGCAGTAGGTAACCAAGTATTAACCGCACGCTATCTGGAGATATGTACGTAAAAACAATGTAGAAAGTAGAATGTTCGAATGTTGACATTTGGCGGTGGTGGTCGGTGGTAGTGGTAGGTAAGTGCAAGTGGTAGATAGTAAATGGTAAAGTGGTAAGACTTGTATCAAGTATGAATGATCGTATCTAATTTCCCTCGCTGTCGATTTCCGTACAGGTGTTCGCCACAGTCATCCTTGGGTTTGCAGTAAAAGCCCTGGTGCTTTATCAAGACTACGTTGACACGGATGCTAACTTCCAAAATCAAGGGAGGCAGTATATTCAGTGTAAGTTCATCATACGATATTCAATTTAGTCAATTAATAAGAAATTACATTTTTATCCTCCTACGTACCTCCAAGACATGGTTTGTTCTTCACGTGAAAAACATTCATTCTCCACTTTTATCCTTGTATTTGTATTTCTGACATTGTTATATTTAGAACTTGTTATTGCCATTACCTTGGAAGTATGTAGTACCTACATACATAAGTAGAATTCCATGCATAGTGATGAATATCTCGAACTCGAGCAGTACATCGTGTTTTATCCCCAATGCCATGCCAAGCCACAAAGTTGGTGTTTTAAATAAAGGATTAATTTGTAACCGAGATGACGCGTAATTGTAATGGGCAATTGTAATGTGTGTGGTGATTTGAACAGATTCAGCTATAGCAGCATGTGGCCAAGCAGTAATCCAAATCATCGCTGCAATTCTTCTTGTCATCAAATCCAAGGTGAGGAATTTATAAAATATTCAATTGAGCTCAGTTCAATACGCCGTTTCTGTCCTGTTTCTCGGATAGAGGTTCTTTGTTCGGTCCGTGCTGAAACTGTGAGTCTAGTTCGTCGTGTATACTTGAGTGACTGTGTTATTCTGGGATGCGTGTGTGGGCATTGTAGGGTTGGTGCCGGAGTGAGTTTCTGTTTGGGTTTCCATGGGGGGATATATGGGCAGATATGAAAGAGTGATGATACGGGTAGTTGGTGCTGGTGTTCATAGTTCGTAGAGCAGTGTGGTATCAATATCTATCTCCTTCGACACGTTCTAGTTTTGTCGCAAATGTTGTGATCGACTTATTCTTTACCAGACTGTTCACTCTTGCTGTAGTTCAGTCTACTGAGTAATAATACTGACGACTGACTACCACTACGGTCCGTAGACGTGCATGTTCGTATGTGTTAGGGTAATAGGGTAGGCACGTAGGTTGTTGTATGTAGTTGGTTTATTGGATGACATGGCAAGTTTCATATGATCCCATGATTACATAGATGATTGTAGAGGTATATCTGTGTAAATGGCGATAAGTGAATGTACACGTGAAGAGTTCATTGATCAAAGGTAGTCGCATAAAATGTACTAGACAATGCATTCATTCGCATTCACCATCAGCAAACCAAAGGAAACCAAGTTGGACGTATGTAGTTGGTACGTAAAAGGACTTAAGTATGGAATATGGACCTACCTATCTAGTTATCTGAATGCTGAACTTTACGTTTTACTTCCTCCAGCACTGGCAGTCTAGCACGTTCCTTCCTTTCCGTACTCCTTCAGTTTGATTCATTCTCGTTTTCATTTTGTTCCGTCGTTGTCGTTCAGTCTTGGTCGCTTCTTCCTTCGAGAGCAGATACACGGACAGACGAGCAGACACAGATACCAAAGTCATAGTGAGAGAAAAGTTTTTTTCCTCTGCAAAATTCTTGAGTTGATAATACTGGGAAAAACAAGTTTTTACATGCTCGTCAAACCTATTTCTTGGCTTTTACACATGCAATGCAAGTCTGTCCTATAAAGGCAATGAATTTGTAGGCGGTATCTAGCCATTAAAGAACATGTAACTGTTTTGTCAAACTCATCACTCACTTGATGGCTTATATTTAGAAAATGATGCTTGGTGCCACCCTAGGAATTACCTGTCTGTGTTGACGTACCATCATATTTCTGGAAGGTACGATTGTACAAACTGGTTACCGTTGTTAATAGCAAATTAGGAGACAAAGATTGCGAGTTTCATTTTGAAAAGGGCGGATTAGGGAGCACAGTGGAAAATTGCGTGGTGGATTTCCAGCACCAAGGTACTTTTATGTCTGTGGTTGATGACTGGATGTACTGCTGGACTAAATAGGAAGTTGATTCCAGTTCCAGGACTCCAGATGAGAATCATGAAACGTATTCTCGCATTAAGTGTGGATAAGGAAGAGAGGTTCATGTGAAATTGTGGATGTGAGGACGAAAGGATGATACTGTGGGGATTAGTTGTGAATGTGCGGATGTGCCATCATGTAAATTACCTTGCCATGTTATCCTAAATGATTTTTGCATGTCTGTTATGAATTCAGATTAATTATACCTAACTAATTAGTCGTTTCGAATGTTTTTTCTGCTCTATCCGCCTTGTTGTGCTCATGGTATTTTTACAGTATTACAGTACATTATTTTGTTTTTTACTGCCTTTACAGTATAGTGCCGACAAACACGGGAAAAATATTCATCCAGGGCTGGTCCCAAAATTATGGATGTTTCATTCTCTCATTCAATTTGCTCTTCAACTCAGTATAGTCTTGACTCCGATGTTACTTTACGGCACCGAGGACGCACCAGAAGACAAAGACGGATCAAAGAACTTAAATCAAATGCAGAAAACACTCAGAGAATTTTACACATATGAATTGGTTAGTGCTATCTTCAAGCTATTTTTTATTTGGGGTGTGTCATCCACATTGAATGGACCGAAACATGATAGTCAGGATGGGCCACTGGTAACACAGGATATGGAAAAGTCGGAACATTACTAAGTGATGTTTGTTAAATTACTGTAAAATTTAAAAAACAACTATTATTGAATTATTACGACATATATATTATATTATTGTATGACTTTACGAAAGATCAATACAACACAACTTGTTTTTACCCGATTTTTAGACTGCGTGCATTTGTATAAATACATTATATACTAACTTATTATAAAAAAGAATGTCGAAATATAATAAGTATAAAACATTAATAAAGTATAATCGTTGCTTTCTTGTTTCCACTTAATGACTCGAACAAATGATATTTGAATAAAAATAACTATTTTCTATTGTAATTCCCTTTCGTTTAATTTTCAACAATCTCATTAATTTCGTTACATTTATTTATTGTTTCCATTTGTTACTTTCCAATTTGATCTTAGTTTTCATTTTAATTGTTGTAATCAGTTGTAACAGAAGCCGTTGCAATAACTTTACATTGGTACCTAATTTAATTTGCTTTTACTTTGTGTTTGAGCTTAAGCCTTCACCTTTTTGCGATGCAGGCGATAGTGTCTCGTTCTCGTAGTATCGCCCGAGGGAAGGGTTAGGTATGTCGTCGCGTTGTCGTGAACATTATACGTGTAATATAATCCCATTTATTTGTGAAAACAATTCAAGCATGGCAAGCTTACTAGGAAAAGCGTGGCATTACCACATGACAATTTAAATAAACCGGCTGACTGCATTGATGTTCGAACTGTCTGGGTGGATGAATGAAGGGCATCGTTGATTGTAAAATGAAAACGTCAACATTTAAATGTATATTTGAGTGCAATACGATCATGAGTACTGCAATAATCTATTGCAACTGACAGAATAAACGTGCATAATGCCAGAGTCGAGATAAGGTCACTTGGCCTTGCTGTCGTCGTCTCTGTCGCTACGGTTGTCATATGATCGCAATGTCTGTTTAAACTGATCGTGAGTTTTTAATCGAAGCATGTGAAAGGAATGCACACAATGTACTGATACTGTTCTGGTAGCATAGGAGTTTGATCCAATACAAATATGTAATGATATAATTTATAGCTCAAAAATTACTTCTATTCAAATTAGACAATTGTAGCATAACTATGTTTTGCTTTCCTAGTATAAAACGCCCAGGAATTTCGCTAAGAATAATGCACAACATTTACTCATTACTTGATTTGACGAAACTTGTGGCTTATTTACAGCTGTCACCATTACTGTCACGATTACATTCACTATTCTCTCTTGTAAATATTTGTTCTGCATTATGTATATGTCATATAATAATGAAGGTGTATGATGGAAAACGGAATGCAATGATACCATTCTGTGTATAAAAGAATGGAATGATTTTTATTGTGCAACAGCACCGACAGGGTAGCTTGATTCTCATGTATTCTCAAACTTGTAGCACTGTGTGTTTTCTTCACTTTCGAGGTTTGATGGCATGGTGTTCAAAAGTACTTGCCGTACTGACACTGGTATATACATCGTTAGTTTCAAAATTTGAGCTTGAAATCGTGAGCCAGTAAAAAAGCGTTCTTTTTTGAATAAACAAATAAGCACAATATATGGATCTGAACGATTCGTGGATTCAGGAATGACGATGCGCTAGCAATGGCAAACACGTTGGACGGACGGAAATTGATTTCGAGTTAACTGTTAAAAAATGTTCCAATGCCATTGCATTGCCAATACAAATAAATAGTTGAGCATAAGACCAGAAATGTCCGTGTGAATGTGATGTGTGTGTGTATTTTCGTGCGAGTATATATATGGAGAAATAGTGAACAGTTTTTAATCAGTCAAATCAGAATTCACCCCTGGGGAACACTATTCAATTTCCACGAGTTCGAATCCATGTGACTTGTAGTCACTGTGTCCGTTTGAGTGCAATGAGGAGAAACATTCGGAGAATAATTCTGATCTGGACTGGTCGTAGATGTGAGTGGACAAGGATTTGGGGTAATTCTCGCATACTGCTTATTCAGCCCAATAAATAATTCCCATTGTGACAGTTTTTGATTATTTTCTCCGAATTCTTCCAAAGTGGATTGTAGTATGGGCCTGATATGGTCCAATTTCGAATGACAAATTGCAGGAAATAGATGATGAAGTGGATGATCACCGAATGTGACCAAATTTACGAAAAGATTGTCGCTAAATGAATCTTGTTTACTCTTTGTTGCATCCAGCTGGCACAGTCTATACACAACAGACAAGAAAAAAAAAAGATAAAATATCGACTTCATGATCATAAATTTGTGTATTGCTTGGCTTGGGAAATAAAGAATCCAACTTGGATACTGTCCTTAGTTTCTGTACGTGCATATATGCGCATTACGTTTGCACCCATTAATAAAGGATCTACAGATTCGATATACGGCTCTGATGACCATCCGAGCCACTCCATTCATTGAAACTTTATGAGTAGGATCAATTTTGATAATTAAATGGAATAAACGTGTACCCAAAGTCTGGATCCATTCTAGCTTCATCTCCGTCGTGAAAGCATACGGGATGATGATGACCGGCTATAAAACCTACGAAGACTAAACCGTACGCACTTATTCCATGAACCAGAAACCATGTCTTCAGAGCGGACTGTCAAATAAAAAAAGCATTCAAAAAAAATTAATTGGGTGTACGGAAATTATATAAAAAAAAGAGTCCTCGTTGTTATTGAAAATTGGAATTGAATAGGTATGTGAACATATTTGGAAAATGTATTTTAATTTCATCGCATATCTTTCTGTCTCCTTCTCTTACCCATGGTGAAGGTGCAAAGTATGTGAAAACAGCTAATTCGACGAGTGGTATGAAATTCTCCAGTCTCGGTTTATATTTTCCTAGAATGCAGGATTCAATAAGACGCTGAAAGAAAAAGGGGAAGCTTGCCACGAAATATATTAAATGTCCGTAGATAAAAACTCCATAGCGCTGAAGCCAAGTTTTGGATGCTATTGGGAGGAACATTAGCAAGGGCTCGGCGATTGTAATTTCCACGTCCTACAAAAAAGATAATTATTTCAATTTTAGTTGGTTATTAAGAAGAACGAAGAAGGTAGTCGGCACACATGTAGGTACTTAGGAAACTGAATTCTGTTTCTACATGTTCCTTCGGTAGCATCTCCCATCATCGTGTTTTACAATTACAACTGTGTCGAGATTAGACGCGGTGGTTCCGGTGTATAGAAACATGGCAATACGTTTAACGTTGGGAGAAGAAGGTATTATTACATTTGGATATAGGCAGGTCTAATATAATATTCTCCGGTGATGGGATATTGTGGAAGTACCCAGCTCCCACTTCACACTAACCTCACTGCTCAGATCTCATTTTTTAATTCTAATGCAAAATGAGGAGGCATGGAAATTAATCGGCAAGTAAGCATGAAGAGAAAAAAGGTCACGTTTGCATAATGCTAATACTTTGCACGCGGTGCGGTGTTGCGGTACTGTTCTTCTTGTGCTTCACTCAGCGTAGCGGAAGTCCATTATTAATTTCTCACGTAAAGGAAAGAGGCGACAAAAACGTAATTGCTTTATGTATACCTACATCATCGCTGTATTTGGACTTGTCTAGTGATTCTAGAAGCCAAAGTCGCTATTGCTCTAGCCGTCAATCCCGAGGTAAAATAATTCAAAATATAGTACTCTGTCAAGTTTCCGTAATCTACTCCATTAGCATGGTCATCACAACTATTACATTTCGATGGCTCTTCATTATTTCCATTTCCATCTACGCTCAATCATTCAGTGTAGTGAGATGGCAATCCTTTTCTTTGATACCAGCAACCAGCACCCATCGAACGTTAAATGTGTAAATACAGAGAGGAGTCATGCGTGCATTGCATTAACTGAGCAGTAGGAGCAACACTTGAAGAGTAATCTGGCAAAAGGGACTAAGTCCATAAAGGACAATTTTAAAGGAGAGCCAAAAAACTGAAGATGGGCTTCATTCTTTTCAAC
>JAAXYX010000764.1:0-31310 GCA_036851915.1 Ptenothrix huangshanensis | reverse complement strand
AACGCAAGTGTAACGCAAAGGTCAACCTACCCCCCCCTTACCCCTGCGTTACGTGTTTTTTGCATGACGCCTAAGAGGCGAAAGGGCTTCTCTTATCCATATGAACAGTACTCGAGCAGAGACTGATGTGATGTGGATGGTGATGGTGATGGTGAATGGGAGAGTAGACGGGATCTCGAGAGAGGTACGTGGTATAGGTAGAGATTGCTGTTGCTGTTGTTGTTGTGATGTGAGGAGGTATCGAAATCATGATGTGGATACCTCCCACCGCGAGTGACAATGGTTATGATGCATCAAGGAAAACACAATATGGCAAGCTACGCCCATACGCATCATCCATCCCTATCGATAGCCCATCACTCAAACAGTTGCATCCTATATTAAATATCCTCGCATCCACTTGCCTCTCGCTCTCCTTTCCATTCCTTTCTACCTTCCCTAATGTTTACCTGCCTGGTCAAATCCACAATAGTTTGCTTTGATTTTAATATAAATCAAGATTATGCCTCCTTCAAGGGTGCGCTCATGCTCGAGTCATTTGCTTTTGTGTGTGGACGGACGATGAGATAGATAGTTCGGCAGGCTCTTATGTTCACGGTTCGTATTCGTATTTTCCTATAGCTAGAGAGACTCCGTGTACATAAGTCTCTTCGCCTGGTTTCCTTGTTTCTCTCTTGTCTTTCTTGTGGTTGTGTTCTGTTCTGTTCTGATCTGTTCTGTTGTGAGCTATGGATAGGGATTTGTGCAGGTATGCTGTAGAGTAGAGAGACACGAGGGACAGAGCAGAGGCATGCACAGTGTACAGGTATGCTGGAAGACACAGCTTACTGCTTCTCGTGCATATGCATAAGTAGATATGTACTGCTTTCCTGACTAGGATTTGGCCTGGGATGGGATCCAGTCAAGATTTAAAGTCAGGCCTGCCTGCCTTTCCTTGGCTTGTGAGGATGAGGATCATGATGATGATAATCTTTTGCTTGCCAAGTTGGAAACTATGCTAACTGATTCATTGATTACTCATTCATTGAAGTTGAATTATCATTCAGTGGAAGAGTTTTTCCCTATACATTTCACTAATGAAGGGAAGACAGACGATCGACTAAATTAAGCTTATGACAACTGTCGTCCTTATTAAGTAAAGTTATTCTGTTATTCAGACAACTTGGAAAGCTTGGCCGACGTCTCAGATGGGAATCCTTGATATGACTCGATGGACTTGATACCAGACCAGAGAAGGCAGCAAGAAAGAGACTCTGTAGTGTAAGCAGGGAAAGAGACAGTCGAGTGAGAGAGAGAGAGAGAGAGAGAGAGAGAGAGAGACAAAGTAAGGACGAGTTCGAGATTCCAGATTCATATAACACTGGCGGCAGGGAAGGGAAAAGTTTGTCTCGTTTATTAACACAGGAGAGTGCAGGAGAGCATCAATTCAATTTAATTACCCAGACCTTGCTGATTAAACAGTGGTTGGTTTGGTTCAATGTAAGTAAGCAAAGCAACACTTTGCATTAGGAAAAAAGCGACGAAGACGGAAGAAGTAGGAGTAAGTAGTAGACGACGAAGACGAGAGAGAGAGAAAAAAAAAGTTTAATCAAGGAACCTTTAAGCTAGCGAGAAAAATGCAAACCACCGAAATACACAGACAGTGAGAGACAGAGAGACAGAGAGAGAGAGAGAGAGAGAGACCAGGGCCAGGACCGGCCATGGTAGGCGGAAGCAGAGGCACAGACACAGACAGCCTCATACACACATTCATACACACTTATACACATACAGCCCTCATCGTCGTATAACAGAAAAAGTTTTAATTAATCTTAGATTAAATTGTGAGTTTCTTTGGGATATCAGCGTTCTCTTGATGAAAAAAGGATTAGGTCGTTGGTTCCAGCGTGGATATAGGGGAGAGGTTTTTGAATTTTTCTCTCGTTAATGTCCCCTCTCTTAAACCATTCAATTATATTGCTCTCATTCCAAAGAGTCTGCTTCTCTGGTTTGGCTTCGTGGCACCGGCGATGACGATGACGATGCCGATGACGATGACGACGATGTGCATGGCTCCTACAAGTCCTACACATTTCTATCTTGTCTCTCCGTATATATTCCATAGGATTCCTATCCTGGCTTGGCTTGGCTTGGTTTGGTTTGGCTTGGCTTGACTGCTGTCCCTATCCTTATACATATACACGTAGCTACTATTACTATTGCTTTTGCTTTTTTCTGGTTTGCTGTGCTCTGCTCTACTGCTTCCACTTCTCTTTCCGAGAAGCTTTTGCCTTCATTTTTCTCATTCTAATCCTCAAACTTCGTTCATTTACCATTTTTATATATGCTGGCCTCTCCACGTCTCTTAATTTGTCTCCCACCATTATTATCCCCATCTACTACTCAGCATTTTCTCATTATAATCACCCCCACCAAGTTTCCACGATTAGCCATATAATCATACATACGTTGACGTACTCGCTTATTACTATTTGCTATTATACAGACTATTATAATTGGACCACCATTTTTCCTCATTTTTGGAGATTCCTCTCATGCACTCCTTCATTTTAGATTCCTTTTTTTTCTTTTCTCTCTCTCTCTTCTGGATTACATTTTTCTGGGTTTCAAGCAAACCACACTGAAATCTACGGTACTAATCTGCAGTGTATTTTAGTGTATGGACTGTAGTGACTATGGGACTGAGTTTGTGACGGGGTTGTTATGTTCTGAGTTCTGTGTGCTCTGCTCAATGTCATGGTTCCTTCAGACGTTTCAGCACTCGAAATCTCATCGCCAGTCTATGAACGCTATTCTTTCTATACTTGTATACAAGTGAGTCGTCCCAGTCCTAGTCACAGTCCCAGTCATCTGGTCCTTTTACTGCATTCATCATGAGCTTATATAAGTGACCATTAAATAATCTCTCAGATGAATGCTGTATTTTAATAATAATTCACTCTGTGAAACCCTTGCTTCTCACAAAAATTTGTTTGTCGAGCATGGAGGAGCTGCTGGGTTGAGCTGGCTCTTCTAGAAGTCTTCATTAAGACTCTACTTGATCAGAATCTACGGTAGAAAAGAATGTCTACAACCTTGTTTCCTATTCGCGTCCTCGTCCTTTCACAGACTTCCAGAGACATTCACAGATTTCAAGTTCCACATCCAACTCAAACTCCAGCTTCAACTTATCTGGATAAAAAATATGCCTTCTTATTTCGATTATCTATTAGTAGTAGGAGCTCCTTTCAGTTGGTTTCCTTTCCTCATTCCGTGTCTGTGTCTGTGTCTGCTGTGTGCTGCATATTTATGAACTTGTTCATATAATCATTATGATGGGAGTCTTTCCAGTCCGTTCCTCACGACGACGACATATCCTTTTTAGACTACTTACTTCACAATTCCCTATCCTCAATTCTGCTTTTATGGCTTGTTTATTTTTTGAATTACAAGTAACTTTAAATTGTTGTCGATTTTCATCCCCACACTAACGGCTTTACGGATACACACAGACTAGGTATATACCTACATTGGTACCTACCAACCTACACAAAATGCTAACGCATGGATCGAACATCGAACGCAGTAGCAAATTTCATAACCGTTCTTATACCCATGCTCTATTTATTTATAACATACCTACTATACTAGACTAAAACGTCTATATCTGTTTCCCCAATGAAGGGTTATTTTTTGACCGATAGAATGTGGATATAAAACATGAATGTTTCCTACGTCATAAAGATAGACTATAGTTCTTAGTATTTTCAGTATTTTGGATAAAATTACACACTACTTTTGAAATGGAGCCTGTTGAATAAATAATTTCAATTTGATCAATTTCGTCTTTACCAACTGGATCTGGATTTAAGTTATATTTAGGTAGGTACTTTTACATGGAAAATATTAGTGGGGCTTCCCTACTTGTATGACAGGATGGACAGCAAATGAGAGAGAAGGGATATTACATATCGTCGTTGAAGGTGCAAAACTTAACATCTTTTTCGTAACGTTATGGGATTTCTGAGAGGATATTAACTTTTGCACCTTCAACGACGATATGTATCTATATCTGTATTGTATTCGCTATGGAATCTTGCTTTTTCCCTGCTTATCTGTAAAGGTCAGACTAGACCAAGGGACGAAAAATACTAAGCTTGAATAAATCAGTATTTTTGGAGTTGTTGTTGTTGTTATTATGACTGTTATTTTGGTACTAGAAGAGGAAGAATGACTGCGAAGGGAAAGTGAAGACAGGTAGACGAGTATCATAATTGTTTATTGATGCGTGTATAGAAGTACCGACCTATGTATGATTGTTGTACATTATTAATTTACAGATTACTTAGTCGAGGCTCCATGTATGTGTTCTCGGCGAATCAATTCGAGCAGCTTGTGGATTGGAGTAATGATGGGCGTCTGTACGACTCGCTGTTGGACATAGGAGCCGGGGATGGAGCGACGACAGATCGAATGAGAAGATATTTTAATAAAGTCTACGTGACTGAAATGTCCAAGCCAATGAAATGGTCTTTAGCAAATAAAGGTTTTACGTAAGTAATCACATTTGCATTGGACTATTGAGCAATCAACGCACTGCCAAGTATCTCTTTGTGTAAGAATAAATAAGGATTGGAGGTATAATAAACCTATAGATATATACATACACACCTGTGCAATGCAACCGATATGAACGTATGTATGTAGGTGGGTAGCTAACACGCAAGGGAAAACTTTACATAATAATCATGACAATAAATGTACCAATTTAATGCTTAAATTGTTCCATCATAAATGATCAACTGCCCTTATATTTTATGAATGTGTATCAGGCAGATCAGCATTTCCTACGTCACGTATACTCACAGCTTACGTTATTGAAAAGCAATAGCTATGGAGTAAGTGCATCTAACTCTCTTGTCTCCTAAAAGCGGCTTGTAAATATTGTATTTATTCAAAAGTCGCAGACATATAATTTTGATTTATTTTTCTCGTAGCTAAGCTACTTAATAGGAAAAGAATTAGGGGATTTATGAAACGAGAGCGTGAGCGTGGGTGCAAAAGAAGAAGCGGATGCCGGAAGCGTGGATTTCAACTGTAAATAATACATACAAGTTTTAGCTTGGTTTGGGGTTGAATTGATTTAGGGTTGTTCACGTGGTTTTTGACAAAAGGTTTCTTGGAATTGGAACGATGGGAGTTAATGAAATCATGGAATTATGTAACGTTGCTCAAGGTAACGTGGATTCCTCGTAGTCCTAGTGTACATACACGAATAGCAATAGCAATAGCAATAGGAATGGTCGTAGTCGTAATTGACTGCTATGAAATGATGATAGTGATGCGATGCCAATGCCGATGTATGTACAGTGACAGCGTGCGAGAGCGGTGTGCAGTCTGTCTACGGATGTGGATGCACACGAAGGAAGTTTAGTCAAGGCGTCAGGTGTTGAAGGGAGAAAATTAACTTTTGCCAGTGAAGGCAGTAAATTAGATTCTTATGACTCCATCGCCGTTTCTTTTCCAAACTTGTGTTAATTAAATCATTTACTGGTTGGAGCGAATAGGCGCGTTGAGTTGGGAACTTCCATTACAATCAAGAGATACATGAGAGAGATATAGAGAGAAAGTCATCACCACTAGACTCCTACCATTCTCCCACTTTACTCTGGTCCCTGTAGTATTCCAATAATAATATGAGTGTAATGATGAGCTGACTAGACTTAACGTAAGAAAAAGTTCGTACTACAGATAAACTTCAACTTACACACAATGCTGGAGAGGTACATAGGTCTGGGATCGAGATGATGGGAGATGGGATAGTGTATTATGTACATCTATTATGTACGTCTTTCATGCAGCGTTAGGAAACTGTAGAGTAGAAAAGAAACTTGTACAGACGAATGTATGTATTTAGATGTGGATGCTACATACATATGTACTAGGATCTGTATGTATCACCATACCATACATACGTGGTGGGATTCATGTGAGGAAACAGAAATCCAGAAAGGAGTACAAGTACCTATACAAAGAAGTTAAGAAGTGGTGCGACTTTGCAAAAATATTGCTTCCGCTCGTTGCTTTTACTGTCACCCCCATGGATTTCAGCATACGTAGCAGTTCCTTTGATTAGATTTGACTTTTTTTAATTAATTAGGACCGTTAAGAGAGAATAGAGCGGAGGAAAAGGGCTATTATTATAGCCACCATATCACTGAGCTCCATTCGGGGGAAAATGTCATTAACTTGAAAAGTCGTCTCTGTGATAGTGCTGATTTAATTAGAGAACGTCTTCTGAATAATTTTTTATCCTCTACGCTTCCGCATGCAAATTTAAAGCCATTCTATGTATGTATATAGTGTGCCATTAAGCTGGAAAAAAAGAAAGCTGGCATCTTTATACGTAGTTTTTTTTACACGCAGAGCAACTACTACACATATACATATGTGTTTGTGTTCTACTCAAGTGTTTCAATCTCCTGACTTAATACTTATAAATACCTTCCGCCTTGTCTCATTTGACCATGGAAGGCATCAATGCAGTATGCGTTCGAAAGTTAATTCGATTGGAATTTTACTCCAGTCATTTTTCGAATTCTGGAATCTGTTTTTCCATCAGCTTTGGATTTTAATTTTGCACTAGAGTTTTTTGGATGACATTATACAGCAAGGCTTTATTTTTTCAAATTAACTCTTAGTTTAGTTACTAAGATTTGCAAACTAAATTAATTATTTCCGCCAAGCCAACTTTATTTGTTGTCTATGTTCTTTCTACAATTTAGAACTCATGAGCTATTGATGCATTATTTGATTTCAGAGTGCTGGACGAAATGTCGTGGAATGAGACTTCCCTTCAGCATGATGTCGTTACTTGCCTAAATGTTTTTGATAGATGCGAATCACCATTAACCTTATTAAAAAATATCAAAAGTGCACTCAAATCGGACGGAATCGCCATTGTTTCTTTCGTGATACCGTTTGCGCCTCATGTAGAATTTGGTAAGCCATTAGAACAATGAGCTCGAAAAAAAAATCCTACCAATTCTGATAACTATTGCTTTTGTAAAAATGCTCATTTGAAAAATTTTAATGAGCACAGACAAAATCTAAAATAATGTTAAAAAAATTATGTATTACTATTATTATAAAATATGTTATCGTTGCATTTGTTCAATGTGAGAATAACCTGAAAGTGCTACAATAATTAAATGTGTATGTAATCCTTCCAGGTGGTGACAATCATCAGCCAAATGAGTTGCTTCCAATAAGTGCCAACACGTACAACGAAGAAATAATTAATTTCATCACTAAGGTTTTAATTCCCAATGGTTGGGAGGTTTTACGATGGACACGCTTACCGTATTTATGTGATGGAAACATTCAACAAGCATTCTATTGGCTAGATGATGCCGTTTTTGTGATTCAACCTAAGGAAGTCTGATCCAAGGATGCCTAATCAAGGTTTATAACAAGAAAACGTCGAATTCCAAGAAATGAAAATCGATACAATTATTGTTCCATTGAAAATGTGCATTTACTACTACCTATAATCAAATACACCTACGTATGAAACGTAGGCGGAACCATTTCTTTAAAAAATGGTAATAAAATTTAATTAATATTTAGGACGCCTTTGAAAAAGTGAATTACTAAACTGTAATTGTAATTAATTATACAATTAGGCTTAAAAATCTTGCATGAAAACGACTAACCATATACTCCATTTTACAGTATGTTTCCACGTAGGGAGAAAATATGTACATATGACGTACAATCCTCGTAGGCCGTAGGTATTTTCAGCTAAATTGTGTTACTTGCTTGCGATTGACTGAAACACGTATTTACCAATATCGAAATTATGCCATTGGCGGGGAACGCAGGCTATCATTCTGCAACTGTACTGCCTTGTCAATTCCAAATTAGGAGGCCTTGATAAATCGATTACAAATACGTCACAACATATTCAAAATTTAAAACTATGATCGCGATATCTCCCTTTTTATTTTTCACTACCAATTTATACAATTTACCAGACTCAAACAAAGTTCATATAAGTACTTAACATGAATGTGAAAGTTCTTTTACAAAAATCAGCTTTCCGTAAGCCCTAAAAAAACTGAATCCTATACGTTTTTTCGTTTAATAAAAAACCGGGTTTTTAAATCTGGAAAAATCTTAAAACCAGAAACAAGGACAACTAACGTTCTAGACACTTCTCGTCTCTCCATTTTGATTGATATAATCACTTCTTGTTAAACTCCGTTGAGAGCGTCCTGTCGAAATTTCGATTTACAATTTAGGACAGGAATCTTTGAATGGCGAATTCAAATTTTACTCTGCAAACTAAACTGACTAGTAGAAATGCTTCTGTACAAAAAAAATCGAATAACAAACTGAACATGTTAAGATACGCAGCAATATTTTATGCCAGTGGGTGTATAATAACTCGAAGTTGTACTCTAATTACAGTACTAGGTAGGTACCTACTTTAGATTAATTTTAAATTACAATTACAGCTTGCATGCAGATGACCATCGATTTAGTTTAGGAACCTACTTTATTTGGTGCGAAAATCAATTTACACAAACTATTTTACAGTTTTTATCCATTAAATTTTAAGTATATGAATTCAAACTTAAAGTTAACCTAAAAGTGGCTATGTTCAAATTATCCAAGTTCACATAATAGCGTACAAAAGTTACGAAAGTTGTTATTTTTGATTTATTTTGAAATTCAAACCAAATAATACTTTTTAAGTACATACTATACATGATTTATACTTCTTAAATTTACTGTCAATTTCTTCAGAAATTTCAAGTTGTACATAAGTAAATAAAATAATTAAACAAAGCAAAATGACCTACTTTAGATTGGAAATATGTACTGTTATATAATCTACTTCTACTATACAGTTTTTACACATAACAATAAAAAGACAGATTACTGATCTTCTGAAAATTGCGATCTAGTATAAATTGAATCGTGTAACCGCTACAATGATGATCAAGATAAATTAACGTGGGAATAAAATTTCAGTATTGCAAAATAAAGAAAATGCAAACAAAGGCGACGAGAACACTCCTATTTGGTCCAAGATACTTTAGGTATGTCGAAATGTTCCGTTAGATTATCTAAATGTCTGTTAAATTCTTCCACTCTCATCTTGTGTGTCTTCGAGGCTTTTTCCATGACTCGCTTTTCCTTCTGCAAGTGTCAAAATATTAAATCAGATAACCGATTACATAGTGATCATTGATCACAATATTTGAAGTTTATGATTTAAGGAATTTCCCCCTAAAACTACTTAAATCAGAGTAATAGCATCACCCGGCTGAATTTAAAAAAGTAACAACTCATTACTACCTGCATTTTGAAAAACTGACTAGCTGAGCTGTATGGAGCAGTAAATTGAGTAATTCGTCTTGTAATTTAATGCAATATGATGATTGTAGTAGTTCCTCTTAAATTGGACATAAATTTTTTAAAAAATCCATTTTTACCCCACCCGAGTAAACTACTTGTGCGATCTAATAGCATAAGTTAATACAAACCTGACAAGGTGGAATGATTAATTTAAAAAGTTCCAAAATCTGAACATTAACGTTTTGTGGAGCGATGTATTGAAATATAAATTTCTGATATGATCTAGCTGCCTGACAGTGATAATTACTTTTTATTATATCCGTAGGAATTTCACCTTGAGTTTAATAGCCAACTTACCATTTTTTCCTGCATTTGTAAATAACGAAGTTCAGCTTTAGTTTTGTTTAAAAGTGGGTTTCTTTCTCGCATTTTAGCTTCAATAGCGGCCTCAATATCTTGTTGCTCATCATTGGCCGATCCTTGGCTTGAAACAGGAGTTTCCACAAGCTTTTTTTCTTCCTTCCTTTTCTTTTTCCTACAATATCACACAAAAATAAAAAGAATGAACTATTAATATCCAACTATCTTACGCATCGCCCCACGTTAGAAAAAAAAGCATTTACACATGCCATAGGTTAAATATCTGAAAAACTTGTCCATTATCGTAGGTAAAGTTGAAAGATTTAAATTCTCCAAAAACACGAAGTCTCAAAACAAAAACTTAAACAAACCCGACGAACAAATCAATACATCCAACATAACAGGTTGTAATTCCTAAAGTCTACCTTAATTATATAATTTGGACGCAAATACTCTACATAAACAAGCTTGAAGTTATCAGATACCAAAGACGGACACACGGACATACAACACATTCAACATGATAATTGAATTAATTCTTATCAATGAAATCAATAACTTTAAACTTACTTTTTGATAGTGTGGTCAATTTTTTTCAATTTCAAACCACCTGATTTGGGAATTTTATCGTATTCAGAAGACATGATGACCTACTTCCTCTCAAACCGCTTCGTCCTCTCCTGCAACAACAAAAGATTAACAATTCAGCGTTCAGCAAAAAATGTTCAGAGAATTAGCGTATGACATATTAATCTTCATTAGCTATCATTCAACAAAAACGACAATGACAAATAAAAAATGTCAAAACTCTGCTCTTCTATATCCTGCACATTCAACATGCGATGTCAATGTCAAATGTGTGACGTGTGACACATGACATGACATAGGTAATTATTATAATTACATACAATAAATATTGATATTTTAAATTTAGTTTCACACCACTAACTACCATCAACATCAACATACTTCATACTTCATACTTATCACTGATCGATGCCAAAAAATAATAGTTGACAGTAATTAAAATTAACAATAATCCTAAAATAAATTACGCACACCAGAGTACCACAACCGATTATCTGGATCTGGAATAACAGCAAAACCAACAACCAACACAAAAAACAACCTTTAATTGTCAACTGTAATTATTATACCCTACCTTCAACGTGCTGCTGCGTAAATTGTGGATTGTTTGGTTGATGGTAATAATTAATATAATGTGAGACTGTAGAATGGAGCTTTTACTTTGACGACGTTGGATGCGTTGATGGCGAACAACGATTAACAAATAACGACTTGAAACGAATTAAGAATGAATAAATAAGAAATTTTTCCACTTTCTGACAAGGAATTTGTTTAGTCAGGGTCAGGAGAGGGTACTTTAACAACACACGGAGTTTGAACTTGCACACTGACCCCAGAAGTAATTTGAAGAAAAGGAAAGCTTTAAATCCTTACAAAATTGGCCAGATAAATGTTTTCGAAAGACAATCTCCTATTAATTTACTAAAATCAAGGTTGTATATGCTTAAAACGTAAATTAAGTAGGTAAGTGGAAAGTTTTTGTTCTGTTCTCACAACATTTAACATAGACAGAAGGAAAGTGTATTTTTGTTATTGAATTTGAAAGTGCGTTTCATTTGTTGTGGAGGAAGGTAAGGAAAAATTCGGAAGATGGCGAGTAGTGAATAAATTTTGTTCAGAGGTCGCTGTTCCGCGTGTTCGTGTCTCGTGGCTCTTTTTGGTTTTATGGAGGAAAGGAAACGCCGCTGAATTTGCCTCCTCGGAGGAAACAGCCAACGCACTCAGTCGCTGCACGCCGTTCGAGGAGCATTGCATTGGAGCAATCGTCGGAATCTTGGCCGAAGTCGTCGTACTGCGAGAGTGTGAGGGGCTGGAGCAGCAAGCTTAAAAAATGCCACGCCGGCTAACATCGAGTTCGTACTGACTTTCAGTCATCCTCCAAATTCAACCAATATTCCACCGAGGGCATTTCGGTAAGCAGTAGCTTCCACAGTTTGCATCACCAACATTTAGGTAAATATCAATTTCATTTTGTTTCTAATTTTGGCACTTTTCTGGCACATTTTTTCATCAACTTATGGCGGCATGGTTCATCATTATCATCATACATCATCTCTGGCATGGAGGAGGATTGGAGGATAATAACGATACTACTATCATTTAATATAGCATGTATACCATAGTAAAACTCGTAAAGCATTTGGATCACTTTTTGAAAAATTGTATGTTTTAGCATTAACATTAACAATTCGCTGACACAGCTTTTACGGTATTACTGACTGTAGTTCGTTGATTCTATCAAGACTAAAACCAAGGTCACGCCCCCAGTAGCTTAATTAGGTGTAGGCAACGTAGGCTTAAGAATTTTCGTACAAAAGATTTACAAAAATGCATTGCCTTCTTGAACATTTCTACAAATAAGACGTACTTTTTTACACCAAAACCACGCAGTTTTCAAATTTACACGAAAATGGCAGTTCTTTTTTAAACTTAAGCGAAAGATGCGCATTTTTTTTTAATTTAACGCCAGAAAGACGCAATTTTTTAGTTCACACTAAAAAGGTTCGATTTTTATAATTTACATTCGATTAGATGCAGTTTTTTTCGGGGGTGACACGACCATCACGGTTCATAATTTTGTATTAGTTTAATAGTCGGTACATGAAGGCTTAAACGGCTAAAATTAAAGTAGTCACGTGAGTCGATGGTTTAGGCATATGTTGTAGGCGCCATTCTACTGGTGGCAGAAGGAATAGTTGAATTCAGTGTATGTAATTACTAGTGAATGGCTGATGATCGGTATATAGCATTAAGAGGTTGAAGAATATAAAGGAATGGTTAGTAAACTGATAATCGACTCGGAGGAGCGTAGATTTAATTTGGCATACGTTACAGGTTCATTGTCGGCTGAATCGGGATACATTTGCATTAAAGAGGTTTGAAGTAGCTAGATCGGTTACCGTTCAGGAGGATTGAGGATTATTGTAGTTTTTGAACTTGATCTCTAGTGGACGATTGTTAACCTGTTTTTTGGCGTGTTTTTGCAGCAAGATGCATCTGTACAATTTAACCCTGCAGAGAGCAACAGGCATTACCCATGCCATCCATGGGAACTTCAGTGGGTCGAAGTTGCAGGAGATTGTTGTTTCTCGAGGCAAAATTTTGGAAATCCTTCGTCCCGACCCTAATACGGGGAAGGTCATGACGCTTCTGAGTGTGGAGATTTTTGGAATTATTCGATCCCTGATGGCGTTCAGGCTTACTGGAGGCGCTAAAGGTTAGTTGACCTTACGTACTCTGATTGTGTCTATTGATACATTTGCTTATGGAAGGTAGCCAATATTTTGCGATTCATTGCATCCAGATGTTTACTATCCATTCTATTCATTCCATTAGATTACATCGTTATGGGATCGGATTCTGGAAGAACTGTAATCCTTGAATATATTCCATCCAAGAACACATTTGAAAAAATCCACCAGGAAACTTATGGAAAGAGTGGTTGTCGTCGAATCGTACCTGGACAGTACATCGCAATCGATCCGAAGGGGCGTGCAGTTATGATTGGTAAATTGCAAACTCTATGAACGCCTTCGTTGTAGTTTGGTCATTTTCGTTAAGTTAGTATGGAGTTATAATCGTGATTTTCTCTGTATAGGAGCGGTTGAGAAACAGAAATTGGTGTACATTCTGAACAGAGATGCTCAGGCACGTCTAACAATCTCGTCACCTTTGGAGGCTCATAAAAGCAATACTTTTGTGTACCATCTGGTCGGTGTTGATGTTGGTTTTGAGAATCCAATGTTCGCTTGTCTAGAAATGGATTACGAGGTAACGTGTTGTGACAATTTTGGAATGTAGTGGTCTTTAAAGTAGAAGTTGGTATAAATATGTTAAGCAACTTGATTTGACTGCATTTATGATGACTATTATTTGCTACTCTTGAGAGAGATGACGAAAAAACTGAACCACCAAGTTCTCACTGACGTGCAGTTCAAATCTTTACTACATGTAGTAATGTCAGCTAGGCTCCTCCATGAGCTTCAGCTAAGTTATCTACTGTTAGTTAATTATCAGTATTCTGTTTTGTCCGCAGGAAGCTGATAGTGACCCTACTGGGGCTGGAGCACAAAATACGAAACAAACATTAACATTTTATGAACTGGATTTAGGTCTAAATCATGTCGTAAGAAAGTACAGTGAACCTTTGGATGAACACGCCAATTTTCTCATCACAGTTCCCGGCGGCAATGACGGACCCAGTGGAGTTTTAATCTGCTCGGAGAATTACATCACCTACAAAAATCTTGGAGATCAACCTGATATCCGTTGCCCCATTCCCAGAAGAAGAGTAAGTGCCAAGTTTTCCAATTTCAATTACGGTGGTAGCATTATGCAGTATTCCCAAAGCAGGCTATGCACTACGGTATCTCCAGTTTTTTCTAATGAATGAGATAACTGGTCGAATCGGTGCAAAAACAACACAGACACTTGCATCGTTAGAGGTACTACTTAATGAAGTAACTCTTGGATTTCAAGTCTGTGACACCAACGTCTGAATTTAAACGTAGATTATTTTGCTTAATTGCGGGGCTCATTTTGTATTTGTTTAATGCAGAACGACTTGGATGACCCAGAGCGTGGAATGATTTTTGTCTGTTCCGCAGCCCACAAGACGAAAAGTATGTTCTTCTTCCTGGCTCAGACTGAGCAAGGGGATATTTTTAAAATCACTCTGGAACTCGACGAAGATATGGTGACCGAAATCAAGCTGAAATACTTTGACACAGTACCAGTTGCAACGGCTATGTGCGTGCTGAAAACAGGATTTCTGTTCGTTGCTTCTGAATTTGGCAACCAGTAAGTAATCATGCATAATGGGATTGGTTAATAAGTTGGTTATTAACGTTGTATTAAATAATTAAATCCGTTAACTGTTCACTTGATCTTATTTTTGTTTGATTTCCCTTCCAGCTACTTATACCAAATAGCACATTTAGGAGACGATGATGATGAACCTGAATTTAGTTCCGCCATGCCGTTAGAAGAAGGTGATACTTTCTTTTTCGCACCGAGAACGCTGAGAAATCTTGTTCTGGTGGATGAAATGGACTCTTTATCGCCTATTACTTCGTGTCAAGTTGCCGATTTAGGTAATTTACGACACAATTATTGAAATTTTAGTGTATCCATTCGGTTACCGGAGTACCTAATTTTTTACGTTGTATTTTTCCGTAGCTAATGAAGATACTCCGCAACTTTATATGCTTTGTGGCCGTGGACCACGGTCTTCAATGAGGGTGCTACGGCATGGTTTAGAAGTTTCAGAAATGGCTGTGTCAGAACTTCCCGGTAATCCAAATGCCGTTTGGACAGTAAAAAAGCGTGCTGATGGTAAGTCTTTACTGTATTTAGTTCTTGTTTTAAAACAGTAATGTCGCAAGGTAGATCGAGTATACATCTGTTGAAATGATGGTTTACATGTTAGACTTATGACACTGTTGTGATTATAACTTCGTGATGCTGATCTGTACATTTAATTTGCTTTGCATCTTTGATTGGATGGATCAAGAACTAAAAACAGCGTGCATTTATGCCTTATTTTACAACTTTTTTTTTGGTAAACTAATAGATGAATTCGACTCGTACATTATTGTGTCCTTCGTGAATGCTACCCTTGTACTTTCTATTGGTGAAACTGTTGAGGAAGTAACGGATTCTGGTTTTCTGGGAACAACTCCTACATTATCGTGTTCTACACTTGGAGAAGATGCTCTAGTTCAAGTAAGAAATACATCTGGTTTTGTTTGCTAATATTTAATCAGGGCTTGATGTACATATGGGGTAAGATTTGCAGCCATAACTGTTAATTATTCTCTTGGTTTAATTTGTAGATTTACCCAGATGGTATTCGACATATCCGAGCTGACAAGCGTGTGAACGAATGGAAGGCACCTGGCAAGCGTTCCATATTCCGTTGCGCTGTGAATCAACGTCAAGTTGTAATTGCATTAACTGGAGGCGAGCTTGTTTATTTTGAAATGGACCCAGTAAGTTATAAATCAATTGTGTTGTTTTGCCTCGGAGTTTTTAATGAAATGTTTGCAAGTGTCAATAGTATTCAGTCAGTCTAATATATTTTTATTCTGTTTTTCCACAGACAGGTCAGCTAAACGAATACACGGAGAGGCGAGAAATGCCCGCAGATGTGGTTAGCATGAGTTTAGGATCAGTTCCTGTTGGCGAACAAAGATCTCGCTTTCTAGCCGTTGGACTGGCCGATAGTACAGTCCGAATCATTTCGCTTGATCCAACAGTAAGTTATTGTCATCATTTTATTAATGGATACTGCTTTATGTATTGGACTTTGTAATAGTGATGATTCATATAATCTAAATTCCCATGTTGACAATATGATTATTGTGTTCTGCAGTGCTGAATTACGAATTAGTTCTCTAGATACATATATTACGTTTTTCATACTGAGGACTACTATAATTTTGGATTAACTGGTATAATTCATTGTTCGACTTGTGCGTTTTAGGATTGCTTGTCACCTTTGAGTATGCAAGCACTGCCTGCTTTACCCGAGTCTTTATGTATCGCCGAAATGGGATCTTCGGAAGACACTCAGCAAGGAACAATTTACCTAAATATTGGATTAGAAAATGGTGTTTTACTAAGAACGGTTTTGGATCCTGTAACTGGTGATTTGGCAGACACTCGAACGCGGTATTTAGGATCCAGACCAGTCAAGCTATTTCGTATTAGAATGCAAGGTGGGGAAGCCGTCCTCGCCATGTCGAGCCGGTCGTGGATGAGTTACTACTTTCAGAACCGGTAAGATCTTAGCCAAATTGGATTAGTGAAGAGTTAGTTGTGCCATCGAACCTTACTAAGTACGTGCATAGTAACTAATGTGATTTTACTGCTTATACTAATTTCAGATTCCATTTGACCCCATTGTCCTACGAGATGTTGGAATATGCTGCTGGATTTTCATCTGAGCAGTGTCCAGAAGGAGTTGTCGCCATCTCAACCAATACCCTTAGAATTTTAGCTATGGAAAAGCTAGGCGCTATATTTAATCAAATGTCTTTTAATCTTGAATATACTCCTAAAAAGTTTGCTGTCCACACGGATACTGGGCATCTATTAATAATCGAGACTGACCATAACGCTTATACAGAAGAAACTAAGAGTCAAAGAAGAATTCAAATGGCAGAGGTATGTTATGATTCGTTTATGCTTGTATCTGCATGTGCTATTTTTTGTAGTTAATTAAGTATAAAATAATTAGAAAGGATGAGGGTAAGCACTAATGCCCTAACCAATTTTTTTCTAAATACAATCCTGTTGAACAGCCTCCCGACTGATCTAAAAGTGCAAATCAATCGTATATCGGTTATTGTTGAGGTTGGCGTTCGTTTGTGTACTGATTGGTGTTCGGATTTTCTTAACGTAGGAAATGAAAGATGCTGCTGGTCCCGATGAACAAGAATTAGCTCAAGAAATGGCCGATGCTTTCCTCCATGAAGATCTCCCTGACAGTAATTTTGGCGCGCCAAAAGCTGGACCTGGTATGTGGGCCTCTATTGTCAGAATCATGGACCCAGTTGAAGGCAAAACATACTTCTTGTACAGATTTCCTCAGAATGAAGCTGCAATGAGGTTTGTCTTGCACATGCATTTGTTCTGATTTTTTGCATTTTGTTTTGTGGGTTCAACCTCTAACAACGATTCTTATTTTTCAGTTTGGCATATTGCAAGTTTTCGTCAATGGGGGAATTCCAACAGTACGTGTTGGTAGGTGTTGCCAAAGACCTGTCTCTTGTCCCCAGGAGCGTTGGGCAGAACTATATTTACACATTTAGGGTAAATGCGGATTGTACAGAATTCGATTTTCTTCACAAAACCGTTGTTGAAGAAGTTCCTTATGCAATGTGTCCATTCCAAGGAAAAGTTCTAATAGGAGTTGGAAAAACGTTGAGGCTGTACGATTTTGGGAAGAAAAAGTTGCTTCGAAAAAGTGAAAATAAGGTAGGTACCGATTACATACCCACACATGCGCGGTCTTTCTCGCTACTGCTGAGTTTTGGAATGTGAAAATAATGTGACGTTTCTTGACGTTGTTGCAGCATCTTCCCAATGTTATCGTGCATATTGTGACCACCGGAAATCGAATATTCGTTTCCGACGTTCAGGAAAGTGTACACTTTGTAAAATACCGCCGATCAGATAACCAACTAATAGTATTTGCAGATGAAACCAATCCAAGATGGGTAACTTCATCGTGTGTTCTTGACTACGAAACGGTTGCTCTTTCAGACAAATTTGGAAATATCTCAGTGGTGAGTATACAGTCCACATTTCCACATAGTCTAAAATACATGTTGATTATTAATAGCAGTTATAGTGCATTTTGATTTGACGTAATTTAAATTCATGTAGGTCCGTTTACCGTCTAATACTTCAGACGACGTTGACGAAGATCCTTCGGGTACAAAAGCCCTTTGGGATCGAGGGCTCCTCAGTGGAGCTTCGAATAAATTGGAAGTCCTGTGCAATTTTCACGTTGGAGAAACCGTTCTTTCACTGCAGGTAATAATTCAAATCTACCAACCTTACTTATCGTGTATATTGAATCAAAATATTGTCATGATGTTTTTCCGTGTTTCACCTGATCCAAATGATTACGCTGTACATAATCTGAGCAATAATCTTAGTTAAATTATTTTAAGATCTTAGCGAGTATCTTCTAGTACTAATGGTTAATTTTTTGCTTACCAACAGAAAGCGACGTTGATTCCAGGTGGCAATGAGTCTTTGGTATACACAACGTTATCCGGTAGTATTGGTATCCTCGTACCCTTCAACTCTCACGAAGATCATGACTTCTTCCAGCATTTGGAAATGCATATGAGGAATGAAAACACACCGTTAAGTGGTCGGGATCATCTCTCTTTCAGATCTTACTACTTCCCAGTTCGGGTAAGTTGTTAAATATCAATAATGTGAAATTCGGCAATGATTTTCGTACATCTCACATAATTGTGTCGTTGTACGACTACCAGTTAACATCGATTAATTAATTCATCAAATCTTGCTAGATGTGATTATTAAATTACTAATTCTTTGACATTTGCAGAATGTCATTGATGGAGATCTTTGCGAACAGTTCAATTCCATGGATCCCGGAAAACAACGTAGTATTAGCGAAGAACTGGATCGGACACCTAACGAAGTTGCTAAGAAATTGGAAGACATTCGAACACATTTTGCATTTTAAGATACTCCGATTTAAATGTAACGTTAGTTGTTCTACTCGTAGGCTACATTTTTATATTGTGCACATTTTGTATGAATGGTACTATTTATGATTTTATTTTATATATTTTAAGAATGTTCAAAAAAATAATACCGTGATTGTAAGCTAAATATAACGTTGCAGTGAATAATATGTACAGATACTTGTTTAAAATTTGGTTTTATTGACATCTTTCGAATATATAGTTGGATTATATTGATTTAATTATATCAGAATGGCATTTCATGTGTTTAATTATAGAATGTAATCGAGATAGTATCAGAGAAATATGGAAATTTGACGTGAGGTATATATTTTACATTTCGCTTTGCTTATCTTATCTTAAGGTAGGACTTTTAGAACACGGTTTTGCATTGTTCCTGAAACGGGTTTCATCTGTCATTAGAAACTTTCATACGTCATTCAAAAAAAATATTTGGCTGTATGTACATAGGTAATTGGGTAGTAGTATTAAATGAGAGCTAAAATCTCTAGTTTCCAACTGAAGGAAATATTACTCTGTAGTATGAAACGAATGTCCTTTGTTATAATGACTTTACTTCCAGACTTGAATACTTGAAACATTTTATTTACATACAAGTACATATTTTAAAGAAGTAGAAAATTCGTTTTTTAAACTAACATACAATGATTTATGTAGTTACTAGGCTCTAGAAAAAAACCACGGACAAACTATTTTGGTACTAATCATTTTTAACTACTTGTCGACACATCAGTACATTTAATTTATCTTTTGAATGAATTTACTTGATTTCGTCTAACTTCCTGTAGTTTCAAATTTTACTAATACCTTTATGCATGTTACCTGCTGTAATTTATTACACGAATAGTATTTTTACACTATATAGGATATGATTACGAGAGTCGTACCCGTCTCTTAGTTGCATTATGACATGTCATTTTCTATAGAATTTAGTATGTTTTGAGATTCTTCGAAATTTGAGACTGTAGAGACACTTGGAGATATCAGAATATAAATGATATCTGCGCCTAACGAATATTATATTTTACCCTCGTATGGGTGGGTGGCTATTTTCATTAGTAGGAATAGATTAGAGTGAGTTCTTTTTAATGTGGATGTTGCTTAAAAAATTCAAACCTTACCTAAATAGGTATGCTTGGGGTTTCTCATGTTTTCTGCTCATATGAAAGGTATTAATAAATAAAACCGTATGAAATACAAGTTTTTTACTAGTTAGTTACTTCCTCGTTTGCCCCACATGCCAAGAGAACCTATTGTTCTCAATCTCCTCTCACAAAAACACTAATCTTCTATCTATAGATATTTCGATGCAGACTTTCATACTGTTATTCCTAATTATTTTACAATTGAATGGTACTTTAATTCGGAATTGGAAAAGAGAAAGGTTGTGGTTGGTGGCCGATTGTTGACGATTGATGCAGAGACCAATTTTTAGTAATTGTAATTAGGATTGGCCATATGTCAAGTACTTTGCAGCCCAGTCAATTCGTCCGAGAACATTTGTTGGTTTGGTTGATTTAACTAGATCATTTGCGGTACCACTCGCATAGCCACTCTTCTTTGTAGAAAATGTTGAGGAGTAGCCTATATTATTGGTCCGTTGATAACCACTGGGATTTATTCCAACACCGACGATTGTTCCATCGTACCTAACCATCGCACCACTTACTCTCCCAAAACCTATTAATAGTCAGTTCACACGCTATTATCATCAATTAGAGACACGACTGGAGAAGCATGGACAAGACAAATATTCAACAGCACTGTAATATACTGTTAAATATTCCTTCCATGGTTATCGTTATCATTATGTCATAGTATAATTGACAAATAAAAGATTGTAAGAATTTCCTTCTTGCTTGCTCTGTAAAGCGTGACAATGACAAGCCATAGCGACTGGTCGGTGTCTCAAGATGTATGTACTATGCACACATGTATTAAATGTATGAATAGTATTGTCACTTGAAAAAATCAATCAAAATCGAATTTTTAACGCCTGGTCGTCCAACACACCAATCGGGCGCCAAAAATGTTCCTTAATGAAACTCAAACGCTGCAAAAATCTGTTGATTGCATCTCCTTGTTGATGTCTTTGTAGAGATATCCACAAGGTGGTATCGATAATTGTAGTATTGGGCGGTAGTGAAAGTGCATCGCAGAAGCGAAAGTACAAAACTCATCAGTGAAAGCCTCTCGGTGTGGTGATGATGCTGATGCAACTAGTACTATTTTACTGTGTGCGTCCATAGTGCGCCTTTAAAAGTTTGGAACTGAACTACGAAAATTAAACAATAAAGTAACAACAAATCAAATCATCGCTATATTGATTGTACAGCTAGTGCCAAACTAAATGCATTACAATAAGAAATAATTATGTACATTCTACATTTTAAGAAAGTATACCTAACTATAAGAACTATATAGGCATCGGAGCAATATAATAGATCGATTTGATCATGCAAGAAAATAATAAATAAGGTATAGATAATTGTAAGAAATGTTTACAAGTCAAAACGTACTTGAATTACACTAAAAGATTTTTTGGGTGCTCTAAAAGAATGAAATGTTTAATCCGGAAGAAGGTCCATTCAGAAATGAGGAAAGATTAAGAGAATTTTGGTTTGTTGGATTGTTTGTAAGCAAGCGAGAGAGTCACATTAAAGAGTTTTCGTGTGGCGAGTACAAGTTTAAAAATTTGTGGACGAGTGAATTAAGATGTCTACCGGAAGTCTGAGTGTTATGTTGGTACATATTCTTTGCTGGGACGGAAACATAACGAGACATCACGTTATTGCTAGGTGTTCGATTCTTTATTGATCGGTGGGCTGTCCCATCGTAAGTTTTACTGTATGGTTTCTCAATCTCGTTGTGGTTTCTAAAATTGTTGAAGGTGATGATTAAACAAGTAGAACAACAATAGAACGACATATGTAATATTCAATGATATTAAAACGCAGGGTACTGGTATACGCAAATTCGGAATCGCAAATCCAAAGCTCATTCTTGTATCATATTACCCATCGTAGTTTTCTTCATAAAAATCTCTGTCCCACTTTGGATTGATTTTCTTGGAAATTGTCTCGTATACTTCCGTTTTCACCGATTGCAAGGGAATATTTATGGTGAGCTGAGGGGGTTGTTGGGCAAGGACCAGAGTTTGAGTCAGAATATCAGGTTTACTTGTCGTCACTGTCTCGGCTGGTCGTCGGTAACTTTGAAAGAACGGATATCTAGCCGAGTGAATAAAACACGTCAATCACCACCTTGTAAGACTAATCATAATCGTCCCTTTAGCTAATAATTATAATTACCACAAATTACTAATTCAGTAATTCCAAGGAGTTTATTGAGGTTGACCGAGATAGCAAACAGTAAATAATTTATTATTACCGGAGACTCTGATTAGCGGACGGTCGATGCTTTGGGTTCCACCTGAGCATGTCCTCAATAATAAATATAGCGTCTTTGCTAGCATTCGGCATGAGTTTGTGAAGTGGCGTCGGTTCGAATTGTGGGAACCTAAAGTTCATTTGTTTTGCTAGTGTGTAAGCTTCGGGCCATTCCACCTTCAGAGAAGGAGTAACAGAAAGAAAGAACATTCACAATATCATAATCAATACAGATGAAAACACTCGACAAATACTGAACAATAAAAGAAAATTGTTTGTTAATTCAAACACACGAGCTCAGCGCGTTCCCGCAAATGCTGCCCTGTTGTTATCACTTTATCGCCAGAACTGTTATTATATCCGCCTAGGTAATTGCCGATGTCAGGTTATAATAAATTTATACATTCAGCAATTTAGTTAGTTCCCTTTAGCATTACTATTTTCCAAAAATACTTGACAAATGCACACACAATTCATTATGGTGCTATAATGGAGTAATATAGGACATCGAGTTTAACTTCCATGGCTCTATTCTTGGTAAGTTTTTATACCCCTTAGCTACCCACTGATACAACTATATAAAAGAGAGTTAAGAAGTAATGTTAAATTCAAATGTGAGTGAGCTACTGACCCAAATGTATGCACAATATGACGTAGATGGTAGATGTCCAGATACACATAATCACATACCTACTCTGGGAAAAAAAAACTAGTCCGGCAAATAACGTTTACTTACACTGTCTGGAGTGCCGAGAACGGAACAGATTTTAAATATCTCATCGATTTCGCTTGTTCCAGGAAATAATGGACGAAAAGTAAATAATTCCGCCATGATACAACCCACTGCCCATATATCAATCGGACTGCTGTAAAATGTTGCTCGCAACAAAACTTCGGGAGCTCGGTACCTGCATACATACAATAATCCAATAAACATTGTATTAGTGAAACTTCATTTTAATTTCAATCAACCTCTTTTGATTCCAAGTCTGGTGGTATACAATCCTCTATCCTTGCCTCCGTGTAGTTGGCAACTTATTTCCTTGACCATTTTATTTCTGTCATACCAATATCCTCTCGTAATATTTTATTGATTAAATAACTGCATGATCATCAAATATTTCTCATCCTATACAATGCGATGGGAGTCACATTACAATAGCTTTATTTTATTCATCCTTGACTTAACGATACCTATGATAATGTTAATAAATATTAAGGGCCCGCGATACATTGCTTGCTGCTATACGGTCATAACAATAGCACCAAAACCATTAGGGGTCCGTAATAACTTTCTCTAAGCGCGGTCTGGTTTTGTTATAGATGAAAGATTTAAAGCGCTATTCTATAATGCTAATGTAACACAAAAATTCCCTAGCAACAGTGGAGGTTTTTAAGTTTCTAAAATGAAAATCTCCCGCTTGAAAAAAGGTCTATATTTTGCCCATGATTTTTTTTAGAAAAAAGTGAATTTTACGAGTTTTTTTAAATTTTTAGCAAAGCTGCCACTGTTGCTAGGTTATTTTTCTTCTATATCTGCCTTTTTATGAATGGATACTCTTCTTTTCGTTATAGCGAATCCTATTATTATAGCTGTGTATAAACATTATTCAAAATCGGCAGTAGTGGGCTTGTCAACAAACCTAGGTAGGTTTGTCGCATTACCATAGGTATACATAAAGCACTTTGAGAAAAGCAGCTGGGAGGTTTTTTGACGTCACTATTCATTAGCTTAAGTGAATGTCAATTAGATGTTTGATTACAAAACTTTAATCAATATTGTTCACGTTTAATCCAGCATACAGTACATAGAGTGGTAGGTACTCTACACTGGTTCTATGCAGTCAGTGGTCAGTAACCGAACAAAGGTGAGTGTATTCTGTAGACAGCCATTCACATTTCTTTCTCCTTTGGACCACATTTTCCAGTAATGAAATAAAGAAGCAGGAAAAATTCTCATAAGATAGAAAGCAGCATATGTAGTAGGTAGTAGTATAGCAATAGCTCCACTCATTGTTCCTCTATTCAGTTTAAACATAGGAAATATGCCTACAACGTCGGCCAAGGTGCTGTGGTCATCGATCGTCACATTATTATGTATGTCAATTCAAAACAAAACATGCATTTTTGTACGTACATCGAATCACACAGAGTAATGAAAAAGGATTTGATGTCAAACTAGAGTTTAAAACAGAAAAGTGATGTAGGTATAGTTACGTACACGTGTTTGAAGGAAGACTTGAATGAACCTGAACAAGAAACTTATCATGGAACATGCCTACACTTTTCCATTCTGGAATTCCGGATTGATCAACATATTATACTCAACAAGAATTTACATGGCCAAACAAATCTCGCATGTGTACATGCACCTATGCAGCCATGCCACGTCAAACTTACAATGTCGATGTAAAATTTGCTATGACATTGACAAATAACGTAGCCAAGGCATATGAATAATAATTTCATAAGATACGGTCATATACTACGACTGAGACTCCATGGACATTTTATCCCATTACCTAAATAGCGTTTCGTTTCGTTTCGCTTTGGCTTATTGGCCTATAGCATTCCCCACTGAATCATTACTTGAGAGGAAGAGATACAATTTATGTAGTGACATTACAATACAAAAAAAATATTTACGACTACATTTACGAGGAACGACGCTGACGCCAAGTGCCAAGACGCTATTCTTTAGACATTTTACTTCACCATTACGACAACGACGACGATGAGTGTGTACTTGCTTACTGTCAACTTATTACCTACATAAATTGTATTTGGAACTCAGCACAAAGTAATGTCAATTTCATGTCCTAATGTCCTTACATTACACGTAAACACATGCATTTTTCTCCACCTCAAAATCCCATTACTTACATAACATCCAGAAGGATATGAAATTATGCCAGAACCAACGATGGCTTTCTCCAACAAAACTGAAACTAATGAAGCTATCACACAGTACGTTAATCTGCTAGGATGATGTGCGGATATGCTCAAGAATTGAATTACCGTGTATGACTTAAAAGGAAAGTATGATGCATGGGTACATGCACTTACTGTTATTGCGTAATGGAAAGATGTCGCTGGAAAGTTTTACATGACGTAAATCGCAAACTGCTACCTACCTACATACTTACACTTGGTTATACAAGGCCAAGTTACCCGTAATTATAATAATTGTATCGCTGTATCCGTCAAGGAAACAGTCTATACGTGTTTTCGGTAAGGATGTTTGCAAATTTGTAAAGTATATACAAGAAGAGTTTCCGAAAAGCCAACTATACAAACAGGGTATACATATTTTACCACCCAGACTGGGATACTTAGCTCATAGATCTACATTTATAAAATAATTATAGGAGAAAGTTTTCTTGGCATTATAACTAGCTGTATGAATTATACACAACACCAGTACTTGTTATATGTAGTTAGGTACCTACTTACTAGTTAGACAAGAATGTACTTACCATCGTGTTGAGACATATTCTGTGTAAGGAGGCATCGATCTGATTTCTCTTGCTAATCCAAAGTCAGCAATTTTGATAAGATCTGGACCCATACATAGAAGATTCTCAGGCTTCATATCTCGATGAAAGAATCCATGTTTATGCATGAATGCTAAACCTTGAAGTACTTGGTACATCATATTTTGAATCATATCTTCTGGAAAGACTTTTTCACTGGTGATCATTCCAATTTAGTCAAATTACATTTGGATTAACACATGTCAATTTTTCAATTTTCAAGAGTACATGCACATTTTTACATACTAAACATTTTACATGCAATTCAGATCAATCCAACTTACAAATCTATAATACGTGTCACCAATGAAAAGAAAGTAGAATAGGAATGTTTTTATTGCAAATTGTGTTTGTCGCAAACAGTGACCACTGTCTTGTCTGTACCCATTCCATCATTGTCATTTATGACAGTATTGATGGGATGAGCTGAAATTCAGGAAGAAGGAAGTGGGAACAGGTACATTAGCAAATTATATTGGATTATATTTCTTTCAATTTATAGACTAGTTTTATTGTTGGTGTTGGGTACGATGTTGTTTCCGGTGAAAATCGTACCCGGTGAGAATGGAATGGAATAAATACAAAATAAATTTTGAGATTCGATCCGCTGTAATGTTATGAAGAACATGAAGCATCATTCATCATACACACATGGTGTACCATTGTAATCATCTCACGTCGATCTGTCAATACAACTTTATATACATGCATATATACACGTAGCCCATAAAGCCATGCTGCATATACCTATGAATTCAAGCCTCTCGGAATTAGTTTCCTTTTCCTTCCTTTCTTCCAAGCCAATGACATTTTGACCTATTTTTTGTGATTTCGCATACCATGGCCGACTACCATGTAACACATGTAGGTAGGTACCTGTGTATCCTTTTTCTTATAATATAAGTACAGTACAAACTCAAATTCCATCCACCCACATTCTCACGGGATACGGAAATACAGACTGTGAAAGAGTTTTAAGGGGGAAGTGCACATTAATTCCATTCTATCCAGTAATCCAGTCTGAAATATAAATATACGTACCAATGTAGGTACTTACGTGTCTATCTAATCGTAAATAGGTATGTTCCATTTTGCGTAATTGTGTCTCTAAGAAACTCGCAGACATAGATAATTATGTAGAGGAAAATTCAGCACATTTTTCTGCACATCCAGGAGCAGATCTAGCACGTCCCGAAACATATGCTTCGGCTTTGTGTAAATCCCTCCGAACTTATTTTATTTGCACACAAAATTCAAGTACTAAACAGCAAATCAAGTATACAAGAGTAGTAGTAGGTAGTTGTAGTTTGTATCGGATCTACTATGTACATATTACATATAAAGGATTTACACTAAAGTGAACCAAAAACGTACTTCTAGCTCTAGCACATATCGACTATCAACATAAAGGAGGCTTTGGCTTTTGTTAGGCAGACAGTTATTAATGGCATCTTCGGTTCGCTTGTTGAGCCACAGTAAACATTTATTTGCACTCTCGACGGACACTGACTCTAGACATAAAAAACATCGAGTAAACCTAAGAAGGAAGACATTTTATCCCACTGCCCCTCTCTCTCTCTTTTTCTAGGTATCATTATAGTATTTGCAGAAGGTGCGTTCCATAACTTTTCTGTCCACGTCCTACCACGTCGTACTATACGTACGTGTTATTAAATTAGGTAACTAGTTATCCGTGCTTCGGATACGGTTACAATATAATAATAGCCACCAACTTTATGGAGTGTTACAATTTAGACAGATGTATAATGTGTGTCAAACTGACTCTGCTCTGCATGTCGGATTGAACTGAATTGGATGAGTTTAGAAATGTGTCATTAAACTCCTCTTACCCGCGTTCATATCGGTTTTTCATGAGCTGGTACAGGTTTTCCTTCATGTACTCGAAAACAAAGTACAATGTGTCGTTCTCCCGTATTACTTCCTTGAGTTTCACAACGTTTGCATGGCTCAGCTTCTTCAGGGACTGTTTAGTTCAAAGTGGGAGAGAATCGTTAAAAAAACTCGTTCCGAAGGAATTTAATAGACTACGCATATTATTAAATTATTATATATCCATATCCCGATCCCAATTCGATGTGCTAACGACAAGTGCCTAGTCAGGCTAGACGGGACTAAAAGGCAATACTACCAATTAACTTAAGTACCTTGTTTGCTTTTAATACATTATTGACATGAAATTTTGCGTCTGTAGTTTAGTCTATCCTTTATTTAGAACTATGTAATACGTAATATTAATGATGCATTTATGAATTGAGATTCTGTTACCAATAAGAATGTTGGGAATTTAATAATTCATATAGGTAGGTACTTAAGTCACTAGTAAAAAAAATAGGGTAGTCTAGTTCTATTGGCTATAGTTAGAATAGTAATTAAACGGTTAGGAGTAAATAAGGTAAACAGTTGGTGCTTGGAAATGCAAACATATTTTTCCTTACTTAGGTGTCTAACTAATGGATACGGTAAAGGTGAATCATACGATAGTGAGACTAGATTCAGTGTAAATAATTAATGTGGAGGCTTTCCCAGCAATACTGAAACTGATATCGTACGATACGAAAAGTAAGCATGAGGTAGGCCAAGGTTTTCAATTCGATTCGGACGAATATAATTCCCTAGACAAAACATGAGCTTACTTATACCAACACCAACACTTAATTTTTTATTAGTCACACAACTATGTAGTTCTAGGTTACCCGCGTACTGTAGATGTCATGTCTACCTTGGAGAAAATAAAATAAATGCGAATACAATGTCGCCGGAGATAACGACAACGACAATCGTCACAGGTGATGGTTTCGTACTTGTTGTAGAACTAGACAAAAGACAATCTATACTAAATAAGAAAGACCCAAGAAGAGGAAATGTGACCTTACTTTGACTTCTCTGAGGCTCATCGCTTCGTCCCATGATGTGTACTTTTTCTTCATTCTGCAATTAATTTAGTATTTGTCTTTCATTAGTGACTGATATAGGGTCATCCCATCCTTGGACGATTTCCCACATTTTTTTAACAGTACTGATTGACAGATTTATCTAATATGCAAAGGAAAACTGTGTGACACACACCTTAGTCACGTGAAGGTTATAAAACAAACACAGTTATTGTCTTAATTATCTTTTGGCTATTTTTATACACTATGACTGATGATTTTGATGTAGCACATTTCGCCACATGTAGTTCTTACAGTCATGTTTACCCATAATTTTGAGGGGACGAACATTTCTAGTGCGAAGTTCAAATACTAATTAATAACGTCCCAGTGCAATTATTAAGATTAAATAAAACAAGAAATGCTTGTCTCTTTAAGCAGAGACTGGGCTAGGAATAGAAAATCTATTTGTAATTAACTCAAAGAAAAAATGCCAATAAGACTCCTTTGACCAATAAAGGTAATAGGTCAGCATTAAAGAAAGCAAAGAAAGATGAGGGTTATTGTTAAACGTTGGAATCGATCAACTCTGGGAATTCAAGTAATGTGTTTGGTCTGCACCCATTTCTAATTTGTTTCCCTTGCCTTCCTCTTATGTATATGCATTTATTGCACACGTATTTCGGTAACGTATTACGACCAATCAAAAATTTAGATGCGTTGTAGTCGTACAGCACTATAACTAATATTTTCATACCCACATCGAAAAACCTTGGAATTAATTGAAATGCTATAAAGATAATATTATGCTCTACATATATAGCTATAGGTGAAACTCTATATAGCGACATCCATTTATAGATTTATGTAGTGACAACGTAGCTATAAAGACAACATGTAAGTGCATGCCCATGCTATCATTACTGAGTAAAAATAGGTCTACAGCATCACTTTTATAGGGTCATCTTTTCCAGTGCCATTTTCGTTGCAGTGACATGGTTTAGACTGCCCCGTTGTAAGTGGCCGTGTAAAAATAGGGACATTTTTTACAATATCATGCAAACAGGAATGCGAAGTATTTACTCCCTCTTCAAGGACATTAACTTTTTCGATGTTCATGATAATTTTATTTAAATTTGCAGTACAATAATATGCATTTTAATAAACCAGAAATGTACCATTTTGCATCCTCTTACGTTTAATTAAAATAATCCTTTTTGTCTCAAAATAGAAATGACAGTAACCTACTGTGACTGTGACATTTGTCTCTAGCGCCCAAAAACTCTTTCCCCTTGAGAAGTCGTTGCAACGAGTTTTCACTGCGATTATTCTTGAACGCTTATTCCTGTTCCTGACGAATTTCTTTGTAATCATGTATATACCTGCATATGTAGGTAGTATATCTAAAGTGAACCCTTGGACATGATTATTCAACTCAAACCCTTAATTTTGTCTAGATTCAACTCTTAACAAAGCAATCATGGGTATTTAGGTAATTATCATGAACTAGTGTTCTACGTCAAGTCCGTAATGATGCAAATAGTTCAACTGAAAATTAAGCCTTTTATCGAATAAATTCACGTGCAGTGTAGATATAATTTATACCGGTAGACATGGTAGGAATTCAATAAAGCTATGTAATGTAGTAGACTGGCATTGACAAGACCCCGAATTCAAGGATTGATTATACAGGTCTTGTAAATGCCTACATAAATAATCTCGTGTCAATATCAGAACATCGATGGATGTATGTGCTCGGGAATATAATGAGTGATAAAGGGCCAATAGCAAGGCTGATGTAGTAATTAACTCTATACCTATTAATTCCATTACTGACTTACAGAACGTGTGCAACCCATGTCACATATTAAATTATTTAGCTAGAATTTCCTTTAACCAAAATTGTGGTGTGACTTAACCGTGGAGACGTTAGTTTACTCAGTAACAACAACAACACGAGCGATCGAGTACATAGCGACGTCGATTTCTTGTAGATTAGATATAACTAACGTTACCAAAACAACCTTTAGCTCTGACCTTACAACGGTTGCATTACGTGTCGTTAACATTCTAATGATGATTTTCAAACCTGTTATTATGCTCCAGTTGGTTTTCTTAGTACTTGTTCCTTGTTCATGCAATATGCGACGCGTAATTTTATCCCGCATACGTACTAGTATTGTGTACGTGCGAAAAGACAATTTATATGAATACTGTTTTTACTCTTAATTTGTCACCTGGTAAAGCTTATTGTTAGTTTACTCATAGATTTTACATTGATAGCGATTTACAAATTTTGAAATCTGTCTGGTTAAGCTTAACAATTACCAATTACCACACTGTCTAAAGCATCCCACCTCAGTGGGTCAGCATTCAACGCTGTGGACTGGAAAGTCCAGGTCTCCGGTTCGATTCCGGGGGAGGGTGGAGTATTTTCTCCTCTCTTGGGATTCG
>JAAXYX010000763.1:0-31315 GCA_036851915.1 Ptenothrix huangshanensis | reverse complement strand
CGGGTACTAGCACTAGTACTAGTACTATTAAAATTTGCCAAAATAGCCCTAATAGGGGTACCCCTAGTACTATTAGCAATAGTACTAGGGGCAAACGTGCATCTCTGCAGTTACAACCGTCAGAATTGGTTTCCCGCTCTTAAAATTTTTAAAAGTTTAAACTATAAATACACCAATACACTTGGATAATGAAGTGAATTATAATTCCCTATCATTCATATAGTCAATACGACACCAAAAATTCTTTGGCTTCGGACTGATAGTACGGAGTCAGAGGTCAGAGTACAATCAGACACTAGACGTTGACACTAAATATTGATCCAATCCAAAAGTCCAAAATCCAAATCCAAGAAAAAACTAGAAAATACTACTTCATGATATCTGATTAGGTATCCTTGCACACTTGCCCCTCTCAAAGCGCCTTCATTTTAATTTTGCAGTTTTTACCAAAATCGATTGTACAAATTGCCGAATCGGCAGCAACAGACAACATTTATTTCTTGTTTAATTGACTGTTAGCGTTTGTAATTGCCTTGTAGTCAAAGATAGTTAATTGAGTGTTTGAGGCCAAAGTCGAAAGTCCAGAATCATCAGTTATCAGTTTGCAAGTTTCAGTTCCTTGATTTCAAAACTTGATCTAGAAGTCTAGAACTGTGAGATTGAAAGCCGTCATTCCTTCCTACGTCTAAGTAAATAAAGTTGTTTTTTTTAGCTTTATTCTTGCTTTAGATTAAAGTAATTAACAACGAAATTAAAAGTTATATGCTTGAAAATCTTGATTGATGCTTGATAATGATTAGTATCATTCATTTATTCATCAAGTTCCGTTATCTAGCATTGAATTGCTTGTTTGAATTGTTGATTGTTGTGATTATCATCACTCATCATTATCGAATCAAATCCTAATGATTTTATTTTGATTATTGGTTGGTTTTACATTCATTGTTTTAATGCAATAATTCTTTTCTTTATAGTCAGCTTGAAAAATCGAGATGCTTTCCACCAACTCGAAATCACGTTCAGGTCAAACGTCCACGTCGAGGTCAAATCTCATTACAGGAGCACCTAAGAAGGAATCGTTTCTTACTTGTGAGGAACTAGTGACTATTTGCAATTATTTGCAGACTAGAAAGAAGGAATTTTGTAAGTGAAAGTTATTGATTATTAAATAACTTTAACTGTTCTTAGTACTAGTAAAATTAAAGTGAACGTTTGATTCAAAGTCAATCATACTTTTGCTTGTTCAACATAGTTATGAGTTATGATCTCCTCATCGAGCCATGATTAAGAACTTAAATATTCAATTCGTATTTATTTAAATGTGTTTTGTGGATTGTTGATTGACCATCACTATTGCTTGTGTTGTTTGAATTATTATGCATTGTTTATTATTTTATGGTGGTAATCTTAACTAATTGATTCATGATTTTCCGTAATCAACAATCAATATCACTCTCCTAATTCTGTTCCAGGTGATCGAGAGCTCAAAAATGTAGGCACGGGTCTTCAACAATTAAATCACCGAATTGCAACTTGTACAAAGGTTTTGCAGGATTTGACTAGGAAACTTAAGGAAGTTAAACAAGTTTTGAAGGAAAAGGAGAATCAAAAGGAACGTGTCAATTACTTTGATCAAGTAAGTTTAAAATTATTGGGAAATTAATTTTGTATTGAAACCTTCGCAGCTTAATCATCATCATTATCAATGATCCTTCCGTATCTTATTTTATTCAATGATTCAACTGCCGCTTGGAATGATTATTCTGTTTGTTTATTGACTTTATTATTTTAATTTGAGAAGTAACTTTTTTGAAGTAATCAATTTATTATGATTATCAACCTATTACTAATTAATTAATTATTATTAACTCTACCTTTTCGATAGGTTTTCAGCCTCGTGTTCTCCCACCCCGACATCGACATTCCGACTTTAAAAACATGCCGTCTTGTATCTCGCTCTCTGAATCTCCTAGCAACATCCCAACTTCAAAAATCTGCTGCTGCTCCTCTTTCTGAAAACAAAATCAACTTGAGTGGAAAATCTGAGGACTCCATCGACCAACTTATTTCTTTGATGCTTTTCCACGCACAATCCACCAAAAGTAACTTTCCATGTCTCTCGTTTCAAGTGAAGACCAATGATCTCAGCCTTCCGCATCTCCAGAACTTTTTCACCCTCGTCGGTTTCCAAGTCAAAGATCTCATCCTCCTGCCCTTCGATGAAAGTAAATCTTCAAAATTCGCCACTACCAAACAGGACGATGTGAAAATTCTAACTCTGATTATCAAAAATCTGAAAACTCTTTTGACTATTCAAGCACCCAATATCAAATCGCTACACTTGGATGGAATTTTCCCGTATTTCTTGAACAAGGAGATAGCCTCGTGGGATTCGACGCTAACCTTAGAGCAACCACAAAAGTTCTTTGATTTCAAGAATGCACTTCCAAAATTGAAGCATTTTTCAACAAAGGATTTCCCATCGACTAAAATCCTCCTGGAAATCCTCGACGCTGCGAGTAGCCTCAAAACGCTGAGTTCAATTTCCAGAGATTGTCGCCAAAATCTCGCGCTCTTGAATTATTTCTGTGAAAATAGGAACCGGGGAAAAATCCACCTTCTTAAGCACCTGATCCTCTTTGCTAATGATGAAACTATCGAAGTTTTGGCTCGCATTTTGAAAATTCATGGAGGGAATTCAAGTTTGAAGTTGGAAACGCTGGAGTTTAAAAATTACCAGTTTTTTCACCGGCTTTCGAAAAACTTGTGGCCGGTTTTTACAGAGGTCATAAATGCATTGCTTATTGGAAGTAGGGATACTTTAAAGAGTCTTGTGATGAGGCACGTTGGATTTCTGCCAGGAGTGAAGTTTCCCCAAATGCCCAAGATGAAGGAGATTGTTGTGAAGGCTTATCAAAGGGAATTGATGAGTTTCCCGGGAGGAGATTATTATTATTTTCCAAGTAGTTGTTGGAATTCTTTCGTAGTATTTTCAATCCGTTGGACTTTCCCGGGATTAAAAAAGATTATTGTGGAGAACGAAGTAAGTAGTGGGGAATTTCAAGGTAGATTAGCTAAGCTTCTGAGGATACGGAAACAAGATGAAAGTAGAGAGAAGGTGGGGTCTGTAAAAGTTTTGGAGCTGAAAGGAAGGGGTGGAGAAGTTTGTGTGATTTCGGATACATTGAAAACGGCTGTGCGAAAGAAATTTCCAAATGTGAAAATAATTAGTCTTGGCTTGAAGGTGGAGTTGTAGTGTTGCAGTAATATCAAGCTTTAAAAGATGTGATGATTTAGTTACTTATTTCGAAAACGAATTGTTGTAATAAATTGATATCATTTGTGAAATGCTCCTTGCATGGAATGTCAATACAATTGTATGGCAGTGCATAGCGTTAGGGGCTGTTCGTAAAATACGTAACGCTGAAAATGAAAATTTTGGACCCACCACCCCTGAGAGTAACGCAAAAACGACCCTTTGCAGGGCCCTTCATAATGGGACCGTAACGGTGACCTTTACCCACCACCTACCCCAACTGCGTTACGTATTTTACGAACAGCCCCTTATATTTACTATAGGAAACGTTCACAAATTACAACTACAAGCATCAAGGGGTACTTTCACACTTTTGCATTTTGTTCATCAAAGACTTGCATAAACTACGTTGTCATTCTAGTGGGAGGTTTTCATAAATTGCATGGAATAGTTAAGTGTTTGAGATTTAACACACCACAAAAGAAACTTTAAAAATTAAAGATACCATTACAGGCTTTGAAACAATACTGAAATAATTTGTATGGATTACTCATAAAGTATGGATTCTCATGTAGGGAGTGGAGTATATTTCGATAATGTACGAATCCATAAAGAAGATTTCAAAAATTAGCAATCAACGTTTATAAAAAGCTATTTATTGGGTGTCGAATTTGTCCAAAAAAAGGAGCATGCATAAATTAAAAGTATTTGCAAAATGCAATATAATATAGTATTTTGCATTTAAATAATAATTAATGATTGACTATAACCTTATTGACGAGAGGAGGATTTAAAAAAATTAAATACAGGGTGCCTTCATATATGATACCAGGGTAAAGAGAGGTGGGGCGGGGAAGAAATTTAGCGTGACAGCCAGGACCTTTTGAATTATAAACTCGAAAAATAGTCTAACAGAGAGGAGAGTTACAAAAGTGAAGAGTTTTGTGGTGACATCATTTATGAACGGTCCTTCTTCCATAGATTTTATTGTCAACTTCACTAGTAATGCAACGAGGTGAATGTAAAAATGGAAATGGAGGAAGCATGCACAAATTGTAAACACACATTTATTTAAGAGAGTGAAAAACACCTTGTTTACTAGTCCCCGCATTCTCCTCTTCGCGCCAGTTCGCAGTAAATAATTATGAATCACCACATTATTGTGATTGAATATGTGAATGCTAATGTAAATATGAATAAAAACATTGAACTCTGATTGAGTTCAAGTGATTAAAATAAAGTCAACCAGCTTAATCTTATTATAGCAAAAACACGAAACCAGCGACCCCGAACAGAAAAAGTTCAAGTAAGAAAATGAATCAGGATTCACCTCCAGTTATGTTTATTTGACAATATCCTAACGAGTACTTTATTAATGTAGGTCAGCAGTTTTGCTCTAATCGTAATTTATGCATTTTGGGCAATCCTACTTGCGGCATTTATTACAGAATTAATAATTACATACTCGCAAGATGTGGCTGTTAACAAACTTCTTGAATGACTAAAATAACTGAAGTAAAGCTTTAATTTTTACGATGTGTTCTTGATTTCTTGCAATTTTTATTTTTTATCTCTTCAGTAGCGTAACTAGAATTTTTCTAGGCGTAGGCCAATTAGATAATGTCCATTAAATCTAGTGTAACATGTAAAAATCGTATCTTAATTAGTGTAAATTATTAAAAAAACGTCGTGCCTTTAATGTACATTAAAAAAAAACTTCGCCATTTTACAAAAAAGGTCAATTTGACAAAAAGTGCGACTTTTTTGTGTCCAAATAACAAATCAGCGTCTTTTATGTCTAAATTTTAAAACACGGCCCTTTTTTGTGTAAATTTTTAAAGAATGGCTCCTTTGTGTATAATTACGTTTCAAAAAAAAAGCGGCTCGTTTTTTTGTCAAAAATTCTCCCACCTCTTTTATAGGAATTCAAAAGGATTTTAAAAAACTAAGGGTTGGCCAAGGCCTACGTGACCTACGCCTAGTTATTCAATTAGAACTGTTTGTAGAATCAAAGCAGTTGCATGTACGCCGCTCAGAATTTTTAGCGAAAATTCCCTGTAATAACCTGCTAAGATAGATCCATGAGAAAGTGAGTAGGAAAAAATAATTTGTAAAGAAAGGCGGAATTATCTTTGTGTGAAATGCAAGTGAGAGACATGACAAAGAAAAACAATAACAATTACCAATGGTTACTGTGATCGTGGATATGTCATTTTGCGTCTACTCATCACGGTAAGTTTAAATTGTTCGTCAAAGCAAGACTACAATGAAATCAAAATGCAAAAAGTGCTATCTACTATTTTTTCCTTAAATTATTTAAACTATTTTTCTCTTTTCCTAGGTTTAGTTCAAAGTAAAAATATTTACTACGGGAATACCGAAATCGCATTCATTTTTCAGTTTATATTTTATTTATTTGGAAGTCCTTAGAGCTCATCAATTTTTTGTTTTGTCAATTTTTTCACTATGGAAAACTGAATTGAAACATTTTTAATGATCTCGTGCACGGCAATTTGGTATTCTCTAAAATAAAAAGTGGCGTTAAACAGACTGCAAATTTTGTGTCGTTTCTATTCTGTAATCAGTTATGTAATTACACTTGAAGTTGTAGAACAAGAATTTTTTTGCTATTGCAGATAGCACCTTTTAACGAAAACATTATTTGACACGTGTAATCGATACTCTACAATATTGTTGCGTCAGCAATGAATTAAAAGTATCTCAAACATCCGCTCCTTACAAAGCAACAGAATAAACAAAACTGCAACTATACACATAGCAATGGGTAATTAATAATTTAAAAAATAAATTTTACATACCTAAAGTTTTTCTCCTTCCACTAGAAGTGCATCCACCAGCTGCAGAATTAAAGAATAAATATTCTTTCTTGGCAAAATGGCTTGGGCTAAATCTCCCCCTTTTGCGCTTTTGCTGCTTGCAGTTTTCGTGTTTTTGGGAAAATCTGCAAAATCTGAAGGCTATGACTGCGACTATCCCTGCTTATGTGACCAGAGATCTGTAGACCCTGTCTGTGCTGTCAATGGAAGGACTTTTGCCAATCAATGCTATCTTGACCAATTCAACCAGATCGGAGAGGAAACAGGACTTTGTAAGATTTTTGAGTATAAGAATCTAAAAAAATTAGCATCGCGCCTTATGGAAAATTAAGTTTCAATATTTGTATTTGAAATTGCATTTAAATTTAATTTTTTTCGTTTTTTAATTTGTTCATTATTTAAATAAAAAAATACTAATTTTTTTAAATTGATTTTTTATTATCTGTTACGAATTAATTTTATTTATCATAGCTGTTTTTCTAATTTATCAGCGCGTACAATTGCAATTTATCTTGCCGTTGATATAAGTAAAACCTTCATTTATTTTTCATCCGTCGTTAAAGCCATTTTTCTTTATTAGATTTAGAAAAGGACAGCGACGGGCCTTGCGGAGGCCTCCCATACGAACCTGCTTCCTACGATGGGAATTCCAATGACGGTTACGGTGACGGATCTGCTTACATTCCCCCACCTAACGTGGAAATGGCACTTGAAAGCGCTCCCTACATCAATTCCTATAACTTCTATCCTTCTAACGAACCTATTTCAAATGGAAATTCTCCCTACTATGGAGTTTCTTCCGATGGAAGCAACCCCGGATCAATGAATAACGGACAGCCAAATTATAACACCGGTTTATATGGTACCTATAACGTACCTCCTAACAATGGTCCTTATAACGGTCCCCCTTACGGTAACCCTTCCTATTATGACCAATCCTACAATCCAGCCCCATTATATTACAACACTGCCTCTGTAACTCAACCATACAATTATGAAAGCTACACCACCCCTTACTACGATCCACCCAGCACCACAACAATGCCGCCCCCAACTCCCCAAATTGCTCCCAGCACAACCACAACTGAAGCTCCAACCACCACAAATCCTCCCAGCACCTACGCACCCGAGCCTACCTACGCACCTTCAGCTACATACGCACCATATCCAGCCCAAATGTACTCCGTCTATGGGTCGCAGGACTATGATTCTCAGATATATGCCCCTCAGATATATGCTCCCCAGAATTACGCCCCTCAAATTTACGCCCCTCCAAAGTACGAACCTCAAAATTACGCCCCTCAAAAATACGAGCCCCAAAATTACGCCCCTCAAAAATACGAACCCCAAAATTACGCCCCTCAAAAATACGAACCTCAAAATTACGCCCCTCCAAAGTACGAACCTCAGAACTACGTCCCTCAAAAATACGCTCCTCAAATTTACACCCCTCAAAATTACGCCCCTCAAAAGTACGAACCTCAACAGTACACTCCTCAAAAGTACGAACCTCAGAACTATGCTCCTCAAGACTATGCCCCTCAAAACTACACCGCCCCGAACTACGCCGCCCCCGCTCCTGCCCCCGCCCCTGCCCCATACCCAAGTCCTTCCCCGTTCGTCGTTTACGTCTACGAATATCCAAGCATCGCGAATATCTCTTATGGAAACACCAAAAATACATATCCAACTGCACCCATGGGTGAAACTGTTTATTATGGTTAAACTTTTATTAGGAAAAATTCTGAATATTCTTAAAACGGCGTCAAGATATAATTATGAAATAATAATTGTAAAACTTGAGCCAAGTTGAACATTTTGACAAGGAAACGGCAATTACATTAATATTTTGAAAGAAATAATCTTGTTTTAAAATTGCAATTGTAACAATAAGATAGATTTTATAATTTAGCACTAAAAATATAAGTTCATTGGAAATGAATATTCTTACTTGTTTTTAAAATTGTAATATAATAATAATTGTAATTTGAGATTTATCTACATATTTCAGAAAATGCAAAGTGTAGGAATTAATTGTTGAAAATTTAAAATGGAAATACAATATGAGATTAACACAATTAATGAATAAAATGAAGCTGTTAAATTTAGTTCTAACCTTTTGCATCGGTTTGTATTTTGTTATGATTGATATCACCGTTTGCATCTCTAACGCCTAATACCATTGTAAAATGGAATATTAAATGAGTCATTTGTATGCTGATGTCATACTCTATATTAAATTATCTGCTAATAAATTAATAAATGGTGATCGTGATAGCAATTAAAATTTGAGGAGGAAGAAACTAATGAAAGTTTCGTTGTTGAATTATTTGTTAATTAATGGAGTGCATGAGTGGAATTATAATTGGGATTAAGTTGCCAATTACTGAGGAATACAGGCATTGCTGTTGTGGTTATCAGCTGGCTCATGATCATGCTGTGAAATTGCATGCCAGGAGTATTTGCATCGCTCACCACATTTCATGCTTGCGGAGTAATTTATTCACGAGCATTTTTACTCTTAAGTGGAGCAACAGGAAGATTGCAAGGGCAAGTGTGAAGTTGTGTAGTGCAGAATACGGTTATGTATTTCTTTACATGCAGAACAAGATATCTAAAATGGATACGATATAGAAAATGTTGGATTTTGAACCTGGAGCCAGTTTCACGTATTATAAATAACACGTACATAAAAACCGCATAGATAATCTTTCAAATTGTATTCATCTAAAATAAAAATCAAACCATTTTTATAACGGAAGGTATTGGACGTTTTGCACTCCTATTCCTTTAATTAAAATGGACCAATATTTATCAATTTTAAAAAGGTTATAATTTACCATAAGATGTTTCTTAATTATAGTTTTTGACTTTTTATTTAATAACTTATCTTTATTTTCTTATATTATTACACTTAAACATGCATATCACGCAAACTAATTATAACAATTGTACAAGATTTTCTTCATATGAATATTAGATGGCCTAAAAGTATTACTACTTTTTTGTTCCCATTATAAAGTGCATGTCGATATTCCTTACTGGATTTAATTTTAAAAGCAAAAAAGTGTGTACTTGGATGCAAATGCTTTTATCTCTAATTCGTTTTAAAACAGCAAAAAATAACTCCTACCAGTGGCGTAAGCAGGGGTAGCCCAGACAGGCCTAGGTCTACCTAAGGAATGGATCTTGTACTATATACGAGGTAGTTTTTTGAAAATTACCAAAAGAAGTTGCAGTTTTTTTAAATTTGCAAAGAAACAGACTCAGTTTTTTTTATTCAAAAGCACAGATAGTGCATCGAAATTTTCCCAGAAACAGATACGGTTTGTTAAAGTTTAAGAAAAATCAGATACGGTTTTTTGAAATTTACAGAAAAAGGCAAACTCAATTTTTTAGTTCATACAAAAAACAGACGCATTTTTTTTTACTTTATACAAAAAACAGACGCATTTTTTTAATTTATACAAAAACATGCTATTTTTTAAAATTAACAAAAAAACAGACGCATTTTTTATTTATATTTTATAAAAAACTACATGCAGTTTTTTTTGAAATGTTCACTGCAGAAATCTAATTTATTTAGTACGACTACCGGAAAAAAAAATCCTGCTTACGCCACTGACTCCTACTGACTATGAGTTTGCACATATTTCTTCTAGTACTTATTTAAACGAAAAGTTTGTGGCTAAAATCCACATACATATATTTGCAATATAAAATAAGTCAATAATTAACTAAATCTCTTGTTTAGAATCTTGCGTTGTTTTGTATTGTGAAGAGTCTAGTTAGTACAATTTGCACTGCTTAAATAACAATTTCTTTATTAGCGGATGCGGGAACCAAAACAATATGATGCGAATGTCCATCTGACATTTTTCATTTTGACAAATCAATATGCGCTGCTTGCAATCCTCATTCATTTCTTGCCCCACCCATGTATTAGCACTTGCCATACGGTCTTAATGATCATAACTTTTGTTCCAATTTTGACCCTTAAAAAATGGATCCGAAATTGCTGGTCGTTTTTCTTGTTCTGCTTCAAGAATGGAAAGCGACCGGAAAGCCGTATGAAGACTGTCCTTATCCATGTGATTGCAATGAACGACCTGTCGACCCTGTTTGCGCTGTTAATGGCAGGACCTTCCCGAATCAGTGCTTCCTCGATATTCATAATTTACTTGCGGAGGAGCATGGTTATTGTAAGCCAAAGTCGAATTATTCTTAATATTTAATATTTATTTCTAATATGCGCTATTTTACTTACGCTACGTTACTTACAATTAAATTAATTATTTAGTTTTGTGTGTTTTGTGTAAGAATTAAAGCCGTCTATAATTTATCTGTAAATTCGCCTAGTAATTTAACCTTTTAGTTGCCTTAATTAACGATACGGCATATGTAGTGGTTTTTTACAATGTAGAAAAAATAACATGAACTCAGCCAGTGTGAATTTTAAAAACTATTATATTCACTGTAAATATTAAAAAATCGCTTTTTTTGTTTTAGAAACAGTTGTTTTGGTTTAAATAAAAACAAAAAAAAATTTTGTGTAATTTTAAAAAATTGCCTCTTTTTTGCAATTTAAAAATTCGGCGGGTTATTTTGTAAAACCTAAAAAAAACTGCGCCTTTATTGTAAACATGTATAAACCGCGTTTTTTTAAAAAAATATAAAATAACTGCGTCTTTTTTGTTCAATTTAAAAAAAACTGAGCTTTTGTTGTGAAAATTATAAAAAAACGCGTTTTTTGTTTAGTTTAAAAAACTGGCACAATATTTGCGATACTTAAAAAAAACTGAGTCTTTTTTGTAAATATTAATAAATAAAAACAGCGTAATTTTCCTATAAATTTTAAAAAAAGGCACTGTGTTTTTAGAAATCAATCCTATTTAGGTCTAGTCCTATCTGGCCTCCGCCTATCTTTCTAGAGACTTCCGTCAAAAATTCCAGTTTAGTATAAAATCACATTAAGCAATTTACCCACTTTTTACACTCGGGTTGTACAACTAATTTATTTACATTTCTATTATCCAATTGCATACACTTTCAAAAATCAATATTAGAATTCAACGCCGTTTTTCCCATTTTAGTGCCCTCAACAACATTTGGATGACACAAGTAGTAAATTTTTCAAATTGTGTTTTGTTTTGCACTGTAGATTTGGAGAAGGATAGTGATGGGCCTTGTGATAACGGTCCGTATGAAGATGAGCCATACGAGGCTTACAATAGAAAGCCTATTCGCCCGCCACATCATTTAAATATTCAAGACCCAACTTATGAAGGTCCTCCCGTAGTCTACGAGGATTTAAAGTATAATTCACCAATGAACAAACCTCTTTACAACGGTCCAAATTCCTATGGCAGACCTCCTTATAACGCACCTCAAGACAATCGTTATAACGGCCCTTCCTATAACGGGCATGTTCCTGGTATGGGTCGACCTTCGTTTAATGGGCCTGTTTATAACGAACCATATAACGAACCTGCATATAATGGACCAGCCTATAATGAACCATCCCAAAATAATGGACCTTATTATAATGGAGCTCCTAATGGTAACGGACCGTTTTACAATGGAGCCCCTAACAATAACGGACCTTCTTATAATGACCCTAACCAATATAACGGCCCATCAAATAATTATCCCTACAATGACCAAAATCAGTATAACAGCCCTCCGTATAATAATCAAATGGGCAATAATGACCAGTCTTCATACAACGGGCAATATTACAATAATCAGCCACCATATAACGGTCCTTATAATAACTTCCCAACAGTGGCTCCCCCTACCTCCACTTCAATGCCAGAGACAACCTCAGCTACAACATCTCCCGCAACTGCCTTCCCACCTTCTACCGAAGCTCCGCCCGTATCCACCACCTTCCCTCCAATATGCCCTCAGGCTAATCCGCCCATCATCATCATTTTTGAACCCCCAGTAGCTTCCCCTTCTTCAACTACTACCGCTGCTCCGATTACGACCGCGACAACTCTTGAACCCACAACAAGTACTTCTACGGCTGCTCCTACTACAACCCCCATTCCGACTCCTGCCCCAACCACAAGCACCATGCTTCCAGGTCCAGGAGACAATAACACTTTGTCAACAACTACTATGGCGCCAACATTAGAAACGAGCACAGTCGGTGCCATTACTATAGGCGAAGGAACATCGACTACGCCTATAGCTCCTATAGTCACGAGTACTCAAGTTCCAGTATACCCGATGCTACCCGTTTACCAACCCTACCCTAATTACCAATTGCCCATGGGCTACCACCCATATGTTAATGAACCACCAGCTCAAGTCCAAGGTCAAGGTCAAGGCTACGGTTATCCTCAAGCCCCTGTTTATGCACCACCAAATACTACTCCGATGCCTTACATCGTCTACGAATATATTTACCAATATGTAAATCCTGAAGCGTATAATAATGCTACCTATGGAGGAAAAGCGAATTATTCAGCTCCCTATGGATCTAGCAGTATGTATCCTAAATATTAAATGAGGGCCTGGAAAAGATTTTACTAAAAAAATACGACAATTGATAATTAAGTGTTAATCAAAACTTTTACATTTGAATTAATACATGTATTAGGTCACCTCTAAATTACATACTCTTTACGTTAATGCCCGTTAGATTTTCGAAATGGATTTCAAAATAGTTTTTTTTATTTTTAAAATGTAAAGACAAACGCCGCTCGTAAAATTAACTGGGTTTTGCGAAAATGAGGTTGTAGTTGTAAGGAGGAAAATTTGTCTGAAATTAGAGATAAGTGAAGTAAGCTAAAACGTAACCATTGTAGTTTTTTGGTAGTTAAAAATGTGCTAAAATTCTCTACATAAGCCATAATGTAAACTTAATAAAGATAGGATAATTATGTAATTGGTAAATGGGAAGATGGAATATCCAAAGAATGTGTAAAATTGAAAACAAAATATTATGTAAAAAGTTTTAAAAAATTAATTGCATTTTAAATTTCAGTGGGCACAAAATAATTATTAATGTCGGGAGACCATATAAGTAATGTGCAATAAAATCGTGTTTCATACTTTTAGTTTCATTACGCAAACTTTTTCTTTACAACTTTTAAAGCCTACATTAACTCTACTTAGAAGCTACTCCATGACACGAACTAGAATTGTTAGCGGCGTAAAAGTCATAAAATCCCAATACATACATGCACTGCAAATTGTATAGATTTTTGCATAATTACATTGGGAAAATACGGTCAAAATAGCATTTTAAGTGCTAAAAAATCCAAAAAATTCACATGAAAATAGAAGAAACAAAAATTGTGTTTCTTAAATATCTTCCATGACTTTCGTGCGTGAAAACGATCATAGTATCATATTTACTCAATGTGAGTAAAAACAAACAATTCCGGCGGCATTGAAATTAGACAGGCAGAATATTCCCACCGTAAATAAATACTTTAAGAAAATCAGGGATGCATGAAGTGAAACGAACTAGAATATTAGCAAGAATTACATACAAGTGGATGAAGTGGCGTTGGGACTAGTCATATAATTGTAGAAGATAATAACTTCAAGATTACATTTCACTCTGTGTCTGAAAGAATAGCACAGCATTCAATGGCATGGCAATGCAAAAACTACATACACTACATAGCACTGGCTTTGGCTTTGGCAGGAGTTCAGTAGAGTACTGTGTGTGTGTGTGTGTCTGTGTGAGTTTGGGCTCCGGCCTTCGGTAAATGTGTCGCTACATACACATATGTATTTCCTGGGTCGCGGTCGCTGTCGCTCACAGTCTCTTCATTCATTCATGAGCACGAACGAGGATCGGGTTGTGACAGAAAATAAACAGACGCAGCAGCAGCCGTAACCGCAGCCACAACTATCTCCTACTCATATCGCTTACAAGTTAATTTTAGATAAAAAAAACTCATATGGTCTTGTGCCATGTGCCATAACCATAGCATAGTAAGGAGTAGATTAGAGTGAAGCATTGTAGAACTGTTGATGATAAAAGTGACACAGTCACCCAGTGTTTCCTCACACATTTACACTCAACTAATTCTTCCTTATCACCTTTTCCAATGATTACTCAACAATATTTTTATTGAACTGCGGAATAGTGTATAAAGGTCTGCTGTAATAAATAATAATATTGGTAAATCAGTGGCAATTAATTATCTGCTGAAACGCACGATAACTAAAGTCTTTCGCAAGTGTTTTATGTGTAAAGACTCGTGAGACTTTATGGATCTATTGTAAAGAAGAAATTGAAGCAAAAATACATACATACTTATGAGATTTTCTCAGCATTTCTAATAAAGAAGAATTGGAAAGCTTTACATTTTGAACGGGACAGTGCAAAGAATTGCGTGAGTAAACATTTTTAAAACTTTATTTCAATTTATTATTTTAATTGTTTTTTTACAATTTTTACTTTCCCTTGAAGTCACATTTTTGTAATTCGTCAATCGTGTTGTTTCTTTTTGTGCAATATATTTGTAATTTTGTTGTCGGAATTTTTGGATTTTTGAAACTTTATTTTTATAAAAAAATAAAATTAGGTAGATACTTATTTTTGAAGAAATATCGTGAGTTGTAGCATTTAATTAAAATTTCTTGATTTTAGTTTATTTTTTTGTAATTAAATTAGTCATTTAAATCTGAATTTATGCATTTATTTTTACTCCACCTAATTTTGTTTTTCATATCTTTTACTATATAATTTTTCTTTATTCTTAAAATTATTGCAAAACGAAAATTTGTAAAAACTTCGTCTAAATCAACGGACAGTTTAGTATAGCACGGAAATATTTGGAATTTAAACGACAATTTTAAAACCATTAAACTTACGTTCTAAGCTTGAATTGTATTTTGCCTTGTGCTTTTGTTATGTGAGGTTTGATCTTCGTTTTTCAAATATCTTATATTTACTTAAAATGTCGTTGAACCTGCTAATGCTTTTTTAATATTATTTTACTAATGCAATCAAATACATTGTTTTCTTGCAATATTTTTTGTCCAAGAATTCCTTAAGTGAATGCTGCTTGGAAAGAAGAGGAAGTAAATTCAAAAGTGCACACACGTGTAGACTTTGGAATTTTGATAAAATGACAATGATGAAGGACGATCGGCTCGCATCGGAAAAAGTAGAAGCTATTGACCATGTACGTGCTTTCTTCCATTTGTTTAATATTATTTTTATACTTTCATTACATACTTAAAACAGTTAAATCTAATTACAAGGACTAGGGCAAGGACAATGATAATTTTAATCCACAGGTTGAGGTAGTTTAATGTACATAAAAGGTTAAGAGTAAAACCCAGTAGCGTAATTAGGAGTACTCCAGGTGGGCCTTGGCAAACAAAGGATTCCTAAAAATGTACCTTGTCTTTAAAATGTACACAAAAAAGACTAGTTTATTAAAAATGTATACATAAAAGATGCAGTTTTTTTGACAATTTACATCAAAATCATTTGCAATTTTTTTAATCACCACAACAAAGACGCAGTTTTTTGTAATTGAACGAAAAAGGCGGAAAAGTTTTTTTTAAAGAATTACACAAAAACGACGCAGATTATTTTAAATTTGCACAAACAAAACCATAATTGTTGTTATTTCTCAAAAATGACGCGGTTTTTTAAAAACATATGCAAAAAATTGGCATCTTTTTTTTATATTTTACATTATATGATGTGCAGTTTTTTTTAAATTTGAGAGTATGTAGATAAGATCAATTTTTTTCTATGCCCGCAAGCAAAAAGTTCCTGTGGGCGCTACTGATAAAAAATTTATTAATTAGTAAAAAATAATTTCGTCAAAGTTCTTTTTCACGTCGCTCAAAAAATGCACATTCACAAATAGTTTTTTAATCGAATTTGCTACATTTTGCTGCTCTGTTTTTTATCTAACAGGTGCTGGAATTAATTTTGAATTACATGGACTCCCCCACAGTCCAATCAGCCCGTCTCGTTTCCCACCGATGGAAGTATTTTGGAGCCAAGGTGCTTCAGCATCGCGTCACTATCAAACTCGCATTAGACGAAATCTCCACGCCGATGGAAACTTTCCCAGAAACTTTCCAGGCCTTTAAATTTCAATCCCCCAGCAAACGCTTTGCCTCACTACTAGTCCTCATGGAAAATGCAGAGATCTTCCCATGCCTATCTTTCAACATTCGCTCGCAAATTGAATCCCCATCATTCCAAAGCATCACGCTCTCCTTCGCTCATCAAATCAAAAAACTCACGCTTCATCTACCTTACGAACATGACCTAGAAATGTCAAATATAAAATTTCAGAATATTCTTTCAAATGTAACGAAGACTTTATCCGAAAGCTTTTTTAATCTTGACAGTCTCGATTTGTCTTTAAAACTACCCTCTCATTTTGAGTGGAGTGATAATGAACTGAAGAACAGTAATGTGCTAAATGTTCAAAGTTTGGCGGGAACAAACTTGCCTAATTTAAAAACACTTGTTACCCGTGGAAAATTCCCACGAGTTCTTTTCGAAGATATTGTGACCAATGCAAGGAATTTGAGTGAATATTATGGCTATGGGAATGTCGACAATGTACTGCAATATTTTTTGGAGGAGGGCGAAAATCGAATTCATATACTTAAGCATTTGGAATTTTACTCGCCTGAAACGACTACAGCTATTGTAAGGCAGCTCATGGATTTACATGGGGCTAAGATGCAGTTGAAGTCCATTCGATTTTTCTACTTTGAGCATTTAAATCAGGAAGACAGATTTTGGCGGGAGGAGATGCCAGTCATTGACAGGGTGCTTGAATTGTGTTCTAATTCACTAAGGGAACTTACACTACATCCATAAAAATTGTATTTTTAAAATTAAGGATACCTAAAAAAATTAGACATACACAAATTTAATCGGATCGTGAGTAAAACTGCGTTTCTTTAAATTAGTGTACTTGTATTTATTTTAGAAATATTTTTGCGAATTTTAAAATGGTTTCAAGAATGACACATTTATTCCTAAATTCTTGTGGATTAAAATTGTAAAAAAATGTTGGTATAATTAATAATATCACATGTTGAACATAAATAAAAAGTAACTAAAAATAGTTATCCGGAAGACCGGGGATAAAGAGAAGCACCTTAACGCCGTTTTATATTTCTGCATTGTTTTTGTTATGCGCGCATATAAGGTTAATTTTCCACTTGTGATGTAATTATATGTATATATGTATGTTTATATACAAGATCTCTGTATTTATTTCTTAAAAATGCTCCTGAGTACCACGATTAATCCGGCAACTAGCCAAAAAGAATTTTTCACTCCTTGGGTTGCAGACCCTCCAAAATGTTAACTCCCCTCTAATCCAGCTCATTGAGGAAATCTTCTGGAGGATTTGGAACATAATGATTTCGACTTTAAAAACATGTCAAAATTAAAATAGAAGCATTTTGAATTATCAGCATCAGCGGACATTTTTTCGTAAAGGCGTTGCAAAAAAATGGCTAGCTAAAATTAGCTCTCTCTCACCAAATGATTACAAGAAACATAAAAAAGTTATTACCTTAAAGCACTTTCGATTTCCACCCACCACTGCTTCAGAAACCCCGAAATCCCGTAAACATAAAAATTTTTAAGTATGCTCTTACTCTTTTTTCCGGTTTGAAAAATATCCTTACAGATTCTTTAGTACGTCGCAAATTCCTAGATTTGAGGGACACAAGAGCCACTTTTGCAGCCGCAAGTGTAACCTGCTCCAACTCAAACTTTTTATTTTCTCCAGCTCCGCAACGATATTGTCGTACATCCTGAAACTCTCGTCGTTCTTTTAAGTAATAAAAATAGAGCGGCTTGTGCATAGTAAAGTTCTACCAGTTGCACACCAATTAATGATAAACATGTGGAGCTGTTTCCCTGTAACTTTAACAAATTTAAAATGAGCTCATGGTCCTCCAGAGCTTCTTGGAAGTTTTCCAACTTAGTTTGCAAATGGGCCAAGAAGAATGCTCATTCTTGAAGTTAAGCACTCGCAGCTTCTGGATCCAAAAACTTTTGAAGAAGCGCTTGTAACATGAAGAAGGAACTCAAAGCAAGCTTCTAATTTCTTTTGGAGGCAAAAAAGTCTCGCGATTAACTCAATCGTGTTTAGATAAGCGCGGGTATCATATCCGTTACTTTCCTTTAGCTTTTTGTTCAATATCCTTGCGTTTTAAAGTGCACCCGAATGGTTTCCTTTAAAGAAATGGTGACACGCGTCGATGTAGATTTGCTCGAATTCAGGAAACGGGGCGTCTGGCAATTGTGTCCAAAATCTGTTGATAACTGGCGTAGGTTGTGATCATGGAGACTCAGAAGAAGTTTTTGGGGGCTGTGGAGCTAATGTTGAAGGCACGTATCTCAATTTCTTCGGCGTCGTGTCCAGATGAAGTGATGATGAAAAAAGAAGGTTTGATTTATCAAAATCCCCCAAAACTTGTGTTTGTTTGGAAAATGATTTGGTTTAGGAGAATTGACTTTTGTATACTTTCTAAAGATGAGAGAATGTCGTGGTGCTTTTGCTCAAGGAAAAAATGACGTGGATGTTCGATAATATTTGACACCAGGAATTTCGAACTTACTCTGCTTTAGGTTGTATTTGAACTTGAAGCAGGATTTTTAAAACTAGCATGAAAAGGCGCAGTAGTTTATAAATTAAGGGATATGCTACTGCTAATGTCACTATGTAGCTTTAACACTCACGTAAACAAATAATTGCTGTATTGAATTGACAAAATTATAAAATACAGGAAAAAATTTGCCATAGCCCATGCTTATTTTGTTTTTGACCTGGAAGTCAGAACGGAGCAACGTTGGTCATTGTCGTGGTGCGACAAATCGAAATGCAGTTGTTACTTAACGCCGCTTGATCGGTTATTGTTAATTCCAAACAATATAGTTTTTTATAATAGGTTCAAAAAGTTTAAGAATTTGTTTTTACATGTGTAAAACAAGTTTAGATTATTAAAATGTAGTTTGAATTTATCCAAAAATTCGAATTTTAAAAATCGCGCCTAAGCTTAGTTTTTCGGATTTGAAATTTTCCTTCAAGAAATCCTAATATTTTGGTCCAGTGTACAACCTGGTGAAATTTCGTTGATATTTGGGGCAGTAACGGGCGGGGGGGAATGTAATTTTTAGCGGCTTTAAAAATTTATATTCCCCTGAAGGGGGGTCTGTGGTAACCAAATTTGCATTCAATAGGAATCAGTAATGATAGGATACTAAGAAAAAAATATAATTTGAAAATCCGTTTTCTACATTAATGCTGCCTTCGGTTACCCAAATAGTCCATCTTATACGAATCAACAAAGAGAAAATTGAAAACATGAAATTAGAATAGGAAAAAAGGTAAAATCACATTTGCAACGAAATTGGATTCTCACAAAAAATATATGTATTAAATTCAATTAATCATGCAAACATATATTTAAACCAAGCACCTAATCTCTATATTTTAAAATCACAAGAACTCATTAAAATAACGTTTTTTGCTCCTTATAGAAGATGTTAAAGTAAAGCACAGATTTTGAAAAGTTAATTCAGGGTCGGACTGGGTGGGCTCTGGAGAAATGAACCTTGGGGGCGCATACATGAAAAGTGCTAAATTACTGAACAACTTTAAAACACACAATACAACTTTAATTCAAAAAATGGCAATCCGCATAATTGTGATTCTGTACTTTGCTTTTATTATGCGTTTAAAGATTTTAAGACATACAGTGAGTATGAGTGCAAGGTGCTCCAATATTCGTTAAAAATCATCAAATGACGTCGAGCTACTGTTTTCAAAATACATTTTCAAAAAAATGTGATCAAAATTCAGAGTTGGCAAAAAACTTTATTTTTATATTTTATTTTAGTTTATACACAAATACACGCACAAATCGTAGCTTAATTTGTGGCACAATTTTGTTTTTGCAGGAATGTTTTATAATTTAAATTTTACCAGATGTATAAATGTTTTTATTTTATGGTCGAATAAGCCAAAGAAAAGATGTGTGGCTAATTGTATTTAGTAAAACGTCAAAACTCCATTTAGTTGATAAAATGTTTCTATTCCAGCTTCACTAACTTAATATTGAAAGCATATTTGTATCAGCGAATTTTTGTGGTCAATTTATAAAAGTGCATGTATTGTATTGTGTAAAATGTATTTTACTGTTTTTTGAACAATTACCTTTGAGGAATCATATATGCATTACTTCATTATTTCCTTCTTTTACAGTTTTTATTACGTGAAAGTATACAGTTATTGAACAAAAAAGAGTCGTCAAAAGAAAGTTTTCGTGTCTGCTGAAAAAATATAAGGCTAACGGATTCATATTTAATACAATTTCAAGATATTTTTGCGTTTTTGCGGTTACTCCTGCCTTAGATCGTAAGTGCTAGGGAAAAAAGTTGCTGTACATATGATAAAGATTGTGTAGCATAGCTCACTCTCTGTCCACACGTCGGCCATTACTTTTGTTAGAAATAGCGAGATTCCACCACTAGATATAGTCATAGCTCCAAAAGAGCTTAAGCATTTTCATGAGTCTAACGAGAAGAGCGCACGGAGGAAGGACTAGAGCCGAGCTCCGTATGAAATCCAATAGGCTTCCTTATGTACGGTGAACGTGGAAGCCTGGGATGGGAAATCATAGGCGAAGTACAGTGGTGACGTGCAATGCCAAAGCCGTCGCACTCCATCGCTATTCCTTTCGAGTTGCTTTCAACTCTTCGCCACTGCCATGCACTATCGCTTCATTCCCTTTTCCCAGCCCGAAGCCAGTAACAATAAAATGGCAAAGACATTACTATAATTATAGCGATACGAATGGAAATGGCTATATGGTTATATGAATGTAATGTAATGCAATGTAATGGAAACATATAATGAAATGTAATAAAGGGGACTCTCGAACATTCTAGTATGGATTGGAAACTCATGCCCAGGTAATTTTGTATGAGGGAATTGTGGCGAATCACAACCCGGGTATTTCCCTTAGGAGAGGACTCCAAGCCTGGCGTGGGTGTGCAATGCTCCTTTAAAACTGCCGGAGCAGCCACAATCCGGAGAGATTCGTGTGATGGGCCTGAATCTGAAAAGAGGAAAGCCCGGGCTTGGGACTCCACTCTGAGGTAAGCATAGAAAGCTGTGCAAATTCAATAATATTTGGATTTGCACAGGCGAATATGCAAAAACTCAAGAGTCATGTCATTTTTAAAAGTTTCCAACTCCTGACTCCAGGTTTCCCATCTGATTGAAAAAGACGCAAGGTCCCACTTGTTATTACATTTGGTACGATAAGCCAATCGAATTCTCAGTAAATAAAACGTAAGATGTATTGTACAAAATAATTTTTCTCTCCTTGAGCAGTGTAATTCCTTATCATATTGCTCACTCCACGATAGCCGAGACTCGACTGCCTTAGATTACACGTCATACAAACCCACGCTCGCAACCCTTTTTCCATCCTCCTCCGCTCATCCGTCTCGCTCCGTTCCATGTAGACAAAACAAAGCCACAGCCACGGCCACAGACGACAGCCGTTCCACGGCCGTCGTCTGCCTTTTATTCCCACATCCATTCCACTTCTACATCCAGGACTCCCGAATCCAAAATCTCCTCCAACTTCATTCTTCTTTCTCACTCTGTCGAATTCAGACGTTATTAATGTTAAGGCACAAACCCCCAATTACTGTTACCCGGAATTAAACTGCACATTTCATAAGTAAAATTCCCGTTTAACTTCCGCGTCTCTTGCGTTTAACCTCCTTCTCACTTCCCAACGCAAGAGAAACCAATTGCTGTATTGTAGAAATTGAGTAGCACAGCCCAAATTGCTGTCCACACGTCGGCCATTACTTTAACAGCAGTTATGGACAGTAAAAGTAGGCAAAGCTAACATCGTGGCCGCGGTCGTGTCTTGTTTCGGTGAAGACTTCCGTCCTGTAGAAACTGCGTCGTCTTACGAGTGCTCGTTGTGTAGGTGCGACTTTTGTTTGTTCATTTTTATATGTTTTTTGTTTATTTTGTCTTGTGTTTCGCTCCAACTCAACTCAAACTCGTTTCAACTCGCAATTTAGATTTGTGCACGATTATTCTCGAAACAACTGCTACACGAATTTCAGCGGAATGAAATTCTCTAACCCGGCAGGGTGCGACTCGGATCGGTTTTAAGGTAATTAAAATTCTCCCCTATTTTCACTGGCGTGCAAAATACAAGTGATAATAAGTTCCTTTTGACTTTTAAATTTTTTTGTTGTGAAATAATTCGATTTTCTTGCTCTAAGTCTTTGTTAAAAGTCAGTCTCAGCTTCCCTAAGTAACGTAGACTTACAATCTGACTTTGTTCTTTCAATTAGTGCACATTAAAGTACTAGTTTAACTTACCCCAGCCCTCAAATTGATCCTATTCAGTAAACCTTTTAACAATAATTCAACATTTTCCCCAATTTACTTGTTTAAAATAGGCAATTATAGTTTACAGTAGTGAGTTTTGCATTCCAATCGCAAATTAGATAATCACTGTGATTTTTGGCAGTGAACTTTGGCCAAAACCTCGCACAAAACAACTAACGCTTCACCAAATAAACTACAATTTTTCTTAAATTACGCTTGCGAATTGCAAATTTTATTCAATCTTCTCAATTTGTTTATGTTTCACATCCCAAAGTTATTAAAATACTTCCCAGTAGCGTGCAAATTTTCAAAATTTTGGCCCGGATTACCGATTTAATCACCGACTCCGTGCTATTACATCCACGTCAGAGTAAACCTGAAATTATTCATAAGATCGCAGACGTTGGAAAATCTGATCTATACTATCCTCTGTCATATTTTGTACTTCTTTTCCAATTAAGTTCACATGTGTACCTAGTGAGCATAAGTCTTAGTGATTAAACTAGTTATTAATCTAAATTTAGTAGGTTTCCTTCATTGGGGATCGTCCTTGAACTTGAGACACTTTGAATAGTCCCGAATAAACTCGCTTTGATTTTTATCTTGCTCTTTTAAAATTCTAAACCCCTCTTGGTTTGACTGTGACTTGTATTGGTCGTGGGCAGTTGTTCCTTTACAAATTCGATATCTATAATTCGAACACATTTGTCTTACCCCCAAAATTCAAGCGCTTTGATTTACGCCTTGCTCTTTCAACACAAGATCTAACACGGCTGTGCATTTTGTTGAACTACCGTGACTCTCCCAATGCAAAATCCTACTCAACTATCTAACGAAATTAATTAACTTATACATTTACGCATAATTAATTATAAGAAAGTTTCCATCGTTGGCAATCATCCTCGAACTTGAGCGCCTTCGATCAGTCCTCATAAATTTGCTTTGATTTTCACCTTGCTCTTTCCAAATTCTAATTTCCCCGTTTCTCAGCTGTGACTCGTATTGGCCGTGGGTAGTCGAGTAGCAAAACCTCTTCACCTATAACTCGAGCATCAGTGCTCAATTTCAATCTGAATTCAAATGCTTTGATTTTCACCCTGCTCTTTCAAATGAAAATGGACTCAACTGGCAAATCTGTTCGCCAATTGTGCTTCCCTTCATACAAAGCTTACTTCCTATTCTGTCAACACATTTTCACTAAAAAAAATCACTACAAAATCACAGACAAGAAAAAAGAAAATCAACGCACATAAGTATACAAACTTAGTTATTAAACTACGATTAGCTTAGTTATTAAACTAGTAATTAACCTAGCAATTATGCATATTTTTGAGCATACGCAATCGTCCTTGAACTTGAGAACGTTTGCTCTCACAAACAAAGCTTTAATTTTCACCTTGCGAACCATAGATTTAAGTTAACTTTCTACTTTCTCCTTCGGTGAAGAACGGCGATCTGTAATTGAGCAGGAGTCGTTTGGGATCCGAGAAACACTTTTTACTATCGCTTAATCAAATACATTGATAGGAATTCATACAAGATAGGACTTAAATTAAATAGCCACGTGCGGCACGCGTAAAATTTATGTAGAGGCACGTGTGAATGCTAAATGGAGCGCGTGTGTCCATATGAAAATGTGAGGACGAATGAATGTGAAAATGATTGCATGAATGAGTGCGACCATGAGTGTTTAGACCATACCGTATTGATTTTCCGGCATATAAATACACCTCCAATTCAAATGGAAATCATATCAACTTAGTGAACACTAACGCTAAGCGAAGTTCAAAGCCTAAGTTGCCACAAAATTTTGAAAATAAATTCAAAATGGAATTAGAGTTCGCATCTGTGTGTATTTTTATCGTGTAAAATGGCTATAGCGGGTACAAAGATAAAAAAGTACCCGCTGCCAATGAACCCATACACCACATTTTTAAAGTCAAAAAGGTGTTCCGACTTATTTGGACCCATTGACGAACTGCGGGATAATTATACAAAAAAATACAATAGCGAAAACAATAAGTATTACATTAGAACGAAAGAGTGTAACCACACGGCTCATTATACCTGCCTCATTAGGTATTGCGTGAGCCAACGGAAGGATATAGACAAGCAAAGCAAAAACAAAGAGAGTTATGTCTTTGCTTGTCCAGGGCCCAAATGCAATGTGTAGTTCTCTACCTTAGCAAGCTTGGGAGAACCGCTGGGAATTGGGATTCCGAAACAGCTTGAAGTCAAACTTATTCGACTAGGTAAGTCTGGTATTTAGTAGCCGAAAATAATCAAATGTCACCTTGTATTATTTTTTTAATCAATGTTATTATTTTATTGTGTTTGTAGAAGATTAAATTAAAAATCAAGTTGTCACGTGCAATCAAATGTCGAAAGTTTTTACAGCCTATCGCAATATGATTGTATTCAACATGAAGACCATGGGGGTTGATTTAATGCTGAAATAGGTGGAGCTTCTCCTAATAAGAATAAGGAGACAACAACAACATCAATAAAAAGGTCTCAACCACCAGCGAAAAACACAAAGAGGAAAAAGATAAAGTTTTTGGAATCCGCTGGTAAACAACCACGAAGAGATTTGACATGTAAGTCTTCTGATGTGTTATTATGAGGTATTGTGAAGATGATTTATGTGAGAATCTAATGATAATTGTTTCTTGTATATGTAGTGAGGCTTGTAGTTTGGCTTGCTCATTGTACATACAATGAGCAAGCCAAAACAATCAAAGAAACCCTCGACTAGTGTAAAATTAGTCGAGGAGAGAGTGGATGGCACACTTGTGGAAGTCGAAGCATCCGATGCAGCTGTGAATGATTATCCCCCACCCCAATTGATGGACAATAATGAAACCAACAAAGTAAAAACATAGCCAGTTTCGTCAAATCCAGTCTATTGTTCGACACCAGAAGACATAGCGGAGTTACTTTATCCATTCGAAGGAGTCTTGCTGAACGATCTGCTTTTCGATGGGCTTCCGTTAGATGATGATATTCTCGAGCATCTTATTGCTCCTCCTCCACCTGCTGCTTTTGCGGATGCTTCACCTGCCGTTGATGATGGTTTAGCTCCTCCCATTGATGAAGCTCAACTTGTTGCAGTTTATGATGCTCCACCTCCTCCCATTGATGAGGCTCCAGTAGCTCCCTTTCAACCTTTTGAAGTTATTGCTAATGTACCAGTTGATGCAAATGGAAGTCCACCTGATTTCTCAGCTATGCCAGGAAAAGAACTCTTTTGAATGTTCTTTGGAACAAATGGAGACAACTATTTTGAAGATTTTAAACCCTCCTAACGCAAACACCGCAAATTTCGCGGCCACGCGGCCTATTCGGCCGCGTGGGCGCAAGAAACTTAAAAAATTTGCGGCGTTTGCTACAGTAAGCTATCACAGTTCACTACTTTATTAATTCATCATTTTTATGGTTTTGTATGGTGTTTATATTGCATGATAACTTTTAAATTTTAATAACAAATCATACCAAAAGAAACTACAAAAATCATACTTTTTATTTCATGCGTTTTAATTTATTTTTTAGTTTAATTTTTAATTGGTCACCCTTACTAATGACTTTTATTGATTACTTGCATCAATTTAGTTCATATTGGTTTATTTGTTTACTTATTGCATTCACATGCATATAACACTTTTCGTTATAATTTATTTAATTTTACATTTGATACCTGTTGAATTAAACATTATTGTGCATGCACATGCACATTACACTTGCAATTTTTATTTTTTAATTTGATGTTATTTTTATTGCACATGCACATCTCAATTGCAATTTATATTTTTTTTTAATTTTGTTATTTTTATTGCACATGCACATAACACTTGCAATTTTTATTTTTTAATTTGATTGAATTGCAAATAATGCCAACCTCCTTCCAGCCGATCATCCACCCCATCAAAGAAAGGAAGCAAGAGTCCAGAACTTCCTTCTAGAAAGACTTCTACGCCTAAGAGAAATGAAGGGGAATCACGCTACCCGGAATCCCCTACTTATAGCCCCGTCACGAGTAGAGATTTCACTCCCGTTAAACAACGAGCAAGGCCAGTTTCACCTTTCAATCCATCTGAACTGGACTATGATGAATCTCTACCCCCGCCTATCCCAGTGAGAAGGAGCAGCCTACCGCGAACACCAGGACGTGAACCATCCCCAACCACAACTCACAAGGACAAAGACATGGAAAAAGAAGACTATCCATTTCCCACCGGTCCATTGCCGGAAGATCATCCGCTCCATAGATCGTCGGCTTTCTGTACACCACCACGTTCAATAAATAGCAGTGGTACAGTCGGAAAGCTCTCACAAGCCATGGACCGATTTAACACAACTCGTAGCCAAGAACGTGAAGGATCACCACCACGTCCACCTCCACGGTCTAAAACGACCGCATGGCTGAGAGACGTACGAAGACGACTAGGTGAGAAAGTCGATCAACCATCGACTTCTCGAGGAAGGGATCGAGGTAACTCACCTCGACGAGGATATCAACCTTATGGATACCCTCCAAGATCGCTTGCCCACTCACCCTCACCTCCACCACTCTCTCCAGTTCCCAGGTCGTATGGTTCTAAACCACGTAGACGTCCATATACCAAAAACAACAGGATGAATCCCATACCACGAAGGCTGCCATCCCCACAACCCTTGGCAGATGTACAATTTGATGATGAGGAGCTAGAGCGGTATGGATCCTATACTCCACGAGCATCCAGGGACGGATCTCCCAGACGTAATGACGATCATCATTTCATCCGCCCACAAGCTCCGCCAAAACCACCACGCGTCGTGAATGCAGCTCGAGGAGAAAGACCACCGGTACCACCTCGACGCTTGCCGCCAAGATTTCCTCCACCAACGTCGACCGTGACCCGAGAAGGATATTCAGGAGACCAGAGCAACATGGATTTCACTGAATCCACTCACCACCTTATCAGGAAACGAGACCAGATGCGCAGAGAAGAAACTCGTAGAGGGGTTTACCAACGAAATCCTCACCTCCTACGATGTGTGGCAGAAGGAAGTTTTACGATCCCAGCCAACCACAATACTTCCATCCCAGTAATCACTTTGGAGGACGAAACCATCGACATCGATGATGATGATGATCTTCCCCCACCACCACGGAGAAGGAGCCCATCACTTCTAAGCGGATTCGACCATACTCCCAACCTACCTAAGGCAACTCCCCGGAGAAAACCTGAGGTTGTGGTGGAGCAGACCGTCAGATATACCCCGAAGCCTCCAACTTCCAACAGGAGAGTCGTGCATCCCGATTGGTTCGTCAGAACAGTTCCAGCCTACACTCTCGACGAATGTCACGAGAACAGGTGTCCTTCCCCCTATCTCGGACCCAAAACTGTTGATTGGAACTATCGTTCCTAGATTAATGTCTTGAAATTTATTTTACGTATTCCCAATCGTTTTAAATATAATCATAATAATATTTTAATTGGCAAATTTATTTGGTTAAATGAGTGGCATTATTCCTAAAGATATCCATAATTCGGTAAATACAAATTCAAATCATTATACTAATAAACCAATTCGAGGAACAATTGATTATAATCAGAAATTAAATGAATTAAAATATCCTAATAAAATTCTAAATTTAAAACCCAACGAATTCGCCCAGTCTGAAAAGAAAATTTTAGGAAGTAATAAAATAATCATACGACAAACCATTGACATACTAGGTGAGGATACGGACTTAATAGTAGAAGCTATACGACTACTTAGTCTTGCTGTTCCTGAGAGCATAACATCAACCAACACCTTTCCAAGCATTAATCACGACCTCACAATCACCATATCGAAGGACGATAAGAGCATAGAATCAAGTGCATACAAAACCGAGTCCAAGTCTAGAAGACGAAGGCTCAGGCGTCAACGAGCTAAAATATTGGGAAAACTAAGGAAAGCAGAACAACTTCAATGAATCCAATTCCGGATCCGATCCCACAAGATTTGCTCATAGATTTCTGGCGTCGACTTATTCATGAACAAGAATTGACACGTTTTGCAATAACACGACTGTACGAGCTTACTGAACTTCATTCTATTGAAGAAAGAGAAAGAAGTGCCCGTAGAATAGGAAGAGGCACTTGGGCTATAGTTAAGCCGATAGATCTGAGAAACCCCACCGAAGCTGATTATAACGCATACGAGTTTATCCCTGCTGGATATTCGAAGGCGAATTCGAACATCCTACACCGAATCATTTTGAGTGATACCCTTACACTTCAGGCATTAAGAAATATAGTCTGGCAAGCAGAAGTGTTTCACCTAAAGTGTCAGGCTGTCCACGAGACCAGTTGGGGTGCTCGGAACACCCACTCCACCGATAATCCACTCTGGGACAAGACGGACGCTCAGAAGTCTTATACACTATATAAAACCAGACTTCAAGACCAACTCACCGAATACGGCTATCCAGCCTTAGAAATAAAGTCGTTGACGGATTACGACGAACAGGTTACTAATTACCTCGAAATCGAGACTGCCCTTGGCAAGGCACTACAGCAATTGCAAGAACCAACTCTAGCGGACAGATTAAATAAAATTTTGGAACAACAGCGTTGGTTCAAGAGCCTCAAGGATTTAATACAAAGACCTAAAGAATTGATTTATCTCCTTCCAATTGCTAAAACAGTGGACGATAGGAGGAGACAGGCAACTGCTCCTCTACAGAAAATTGTTTTAAGCTCCATTAAACACCCGGACGTGAGCGAATAAGGGAAACTAAAATAATATTTCAATGTCCACTCCTACTAACCAGCGTAATACGAACCCGTTAGGAGAGTTCGTGATAGAAGAAACAAGGCAAATCCTATTTAGTCAAGGGAAATTTGCCATTCCATCCTCTTCTCCACCAATACCAAAATCAAGAGCGAGGAAAATACCTACGAAAACAGAAATTTCCGATCCTCCTAAACCAGAGCAGAAGTCAATTCATCAGAAGCTTGATCAGATTATCGATCAACTACAAGGGTTAAGCTTGAATTCCAGACCTTCGACTCCAAGACCAGGTCCCAGTCGTGAAGAAACACCCACAGTAGTTAAGGCCAAAGAGCCAATAATCCCCATTTATAGTAAAGTAGTATCCAAGGTATTAGGAAGAGAGATATCTAGTGACCATATCAAACAGAAGGACCTAGAGAAGGTCATACGGCTAGCGGAAAGGTTGTATAATACCTATCACACCAAGTATCCAATAGGATTTGGTGATCTCAGTACTCCAAGAATTCGAGATCTTGTCTGGAGTAAGGCCGAGGCTGAAACAGCCTATGAAGTGTATCATACCTTCATATTACCAGCTGTAATAAAACGAGGTTACCAACCCAGCCTAATTGATAGCCCACTTACATATAACCAACGTTATACCAAGTTCTCAGACATTTAAGCAACCAAACGTCTACCCTGCGCTAACCGAGACCAACCAACTCACTTGGAAAGTATAGCATTAATATATCAACGAGACCTTCTTTTCAGTGAACTGAAATTTATTGCTCCTAAAGGAGAAGACCTTATTGCCTATTTGATCCCACGCACAGTTCACCGAAATCAATCACTACGACCAGTCGAGACAAATATAACACTAGAGACCAACGAAGACCTCATTCCTTACTTATTGTTCTACGCTGATGGAAGTATAGACAGAACGGGAATTCGAGAAGCTGAAATCCCTTTAAATCATCGAAGTGAAACCCGATCCTTGCTATTGCGACAACGAATTACAAGTGTTACGTTTGATCTACGTACCCTGAAAGAAATTACCCAGAAGACGGAGAACCGAGTTCTCGGTTTACCCGATTCGTTTCTCCCCATAAAACGGAAGAAAGAAAAAGGACTAGTCTTCTCGGATAAAGAAGCTAACTCCGCTTTTCATAACTTTAATGATCAACATCAAACCAGTGTTGGAAACCAACGGATTTATTCCAGCCGGAGTAAGAACTTCCGAAGATTTCAATCAATTCTACACATGGTGTAAAACAGTGGAAGACGATCCCTCCTTTTATAAATCTTTCCGTCATATTCCCGACGGAGCGTGGAGATCCGTATCCACCCCGAGTAAACCGACCAGACCAGTCGAAGAAACTGCAGTTTGAATTCCCAAATTTCTTGATGACAGAACAAAACAGACCAAAATAATTAAATTCATATAAAAAATAAGTCAAGAAGGATGTCTTTAGACATTGAAAAGAAAAAGAGTGGACTAAGTAAATACTAAGATCCACTAGAAAGAAAATATTGAAAAGGACTATAAAGTCACTATAAAACAGTTATATAAAAGAGAAAACAAAAAGAAAAAGAAAGTGGTAGAAAGAAAATTCCATTTCCAACCTAACTGATTTATTGTCAACTTTATCTCGGAAGGAGATATAAAAATTTTACCAATGGATTTGATACCTGGAGAACCCATCTCGGAAGGAGATGTAAAAATCTATCCCCTGACGAGAAACCTGATATCGTTCCAGATCATCGGAGCTATTTTTGGGAATAATCCAAGAATCAACCGCAAAAGAGACGACCCTTCCTGGAAAGAAAAACATCTTTACACGTCTCGCCCCCTTTTCTCGACAGCATTAATAAAGTGCCGATTAAAATTCAAAAAAAAATTATAAAATATAAAATACCAAAAATATGTAAGTGTATGATCCTTTAGCCTTGTTCCAGGTAGGATTACGGCGTTCACTGGTAATCATGTATAATAATAATATAGTAGGTATAGAAATAAGAAGCGCGTAAGCAGTTCCTAATACCCACAGTTGGCCGAAATACTTAACATCTTAATGTTCGACTCA
>JAAXYX010000762.1:0-31317 GCA_036851915.1 Ptenothrix huangshanensis | reverse complement strand
GCCGGTAAATCCGCATGTTTTATACAGAAAAGCATAGGCACTCTGAACGGGATTTATATTTTAACCGGTTTACCGAGTTCACCGGTGTTCGGGAAGCTGGTACATCGCGATTCCACTGTAGTATCTTTTGATTCGCGTTCACTTTACCGTCCACTTCTGTCGCGTTCTCTTGTACTTACTGTGTTGCTGGTTTGGTTCGGCTGTGGTTTTGAGTTTTGAACTGATCAGATTCAATTGTCTGGCAATGATACGGATATAAGTATATTGACACCGTTACTCCTTTTTTGCCTCCTGGTTTCTATTTACATTTAAAACTTGCTTTTCATCATCGTCTAACTTCTTTACTATTTTTACCCTTACCATCATCATCCATGATCAACTTTTTCACCTTGAATTAATTATAATTTATTACAACCTATTAGAAGAATAGGTGAAGGGTTCAAGAAACAGTCACTTTCAATAACAGCATATATAATTACATCTATAAACCCCTTCCAAATGTATTTTATATTGCTCTAAATTCAACTGGGCTTTCACTCCCTCGAACCTACCTAGTAGGTAATTTTGAGCGTTAAATGTATCTGTCAAACACTTATGCCACTTAAAATAGAAGTTTTCACTGATTGATACACTTGCGTTGATATTTTGATCACACGGTACGTTTATTCTTATAGAGACGTGAATAATAAAAGTTGGTTAATTATTTATATGACCAATAAAACAAAATAATAACTCAGGTGTCAACTTGTCACATGATTTACTACAACTGTAGGGTATTAAGAGTTTCAACTGTCACTAATACACTGCACTTTTGCTGCTCTTCTGTAGAGTTTTAAATTTAAAAAAATTAGTCGGTACTGTTTTTCTGTTTCGGATTTATTTTCGAATCAAGTTTTCAAATCGAACCACTTAGGCGAAAGCAATAAAAGGAATATAATTATATCTATGCTGCTAGCAACTTGTTGCTGAACGGTGGCAATAGACAGGAAGTTTTTATTTTCGTTATGGTTCTGCGTTGTTGACGAGACGACAGCCGAGTAGCTACTAGTATTTTTCTTTGGATTTGGCGTTGTCGCTGTCGCTGTACGTGTCGTGGTCCTACTGCCTTGACTAAGACTATATAGTCCCTCTCGATTCTATAAAAATAATAATTAACAAAGTTTACAGGTAAGTTACTAAAGGTTGACGATGGTTAGTTGGTTTGGTGAATTGTATGCTAGTGTATGAAGGTAAAGTAAGTTGTTCTTTCTGTGATTTTTTAAGTAAGTATATGCCATAAAGTCTTTTGCTCTTTACATTTCATTTCATTTCACTTCATTTCATTCCATTCCATTCCTCGGCTCGGCAGCTCATTATTTCTTCCGTTGTTAGTCTTCATCTTTTGGGTTGGCCCACCTGAGAGAATCCTCTTCGTCTCCCCTGAAGTCTCTCTCTCCTTTCTTTCTTATGTAGAAACTTTGTATACACTCAGACAAAACTACGATCCGAGCCACACTCTCAAAGCATTACTTCGGAGTAAATGTTTTTTAAATGACATCTTTCACAGATTTCATTGTTGTTTAAGCGTTTTCGAATATGCATTTTAGTGCTGTAAAGCCTGTGAGAATGTTTGGGACGGTGTCCATACTATATTGTATTCAAAAGGCTTTGCTTTAGGCGAGTGTACACAAACCTGTGAAAATACAAGTCTTTTATGTAGGTACGGACGAGAAGCATATTTTATTTACCATTTATATTCTACAAACGAAAGAAGATGTAAAAGAAGAAGAAGAAGACGAAGAAGAAGAAGACGATGAAAAAGAAGAGCCAAGAACCTAACACTTTTACCCTGGCCTATACCTTAAATACCTTTTCCTTTTTTCGTTGTGGATAACAATCAACATATTAGACCATGTTTAATGCACGATCCACATTTATATACATATTACATGCATACCTACACGAATTACGAATGAACCACCACATAATGGAATTTATAAGAATGAGAACCCATCTAAATAGAGATATATACATGGCACTGTAGTGTGCTGCAGTTGAAGTTCTTTAGTTTCAAACACTCATCTCTTTGTAAAATACCTATGTAAGTTGGTATTTTATTTTATATACCGTGGTCACCGTGACTATAGCGAGTAGTACTTAAGTATCAATACGTTATACGAAAATGAATCTTTCGTCTTGTACATAAAAATCAAAATCCCAAGTACCTACCTATGTACTTACCCATACTTTTATACATGTTGCTATCTCAAGTCTTAATTCTCAATTCCCAATGCTCCTGTTCCTGTTCGTCTTTCAGTTCCTTCCAAAACTCCAACTTGAAATCTTATCCCTTGTTCGTATTCTTGTTATCATCCCTATGAATCCATTTCTCCAGTACCCTTTACCCTTGTCCTTACCTACCGAAATGAAAAGTTAATATACTTGTCTTGTCTTCCTTGACTTCTTTCCATCTCTACCTGAGCCCGTCCTTAAAGTCACTTCACCAGAGCCACTAATCACCTACCGAAACAATAGAGCAGTGATACAGAAAACAAAACAAAATACTCGGTACTCAGTTCATTTAATACGCCGCTACATAATGTTTCACTAAGTGAAAGAAAGTGCAAGGCAAAATTCAACTGTCCATCAATAACAATGACAACACGAAAACAAGGACCATGGATAATGACTAATGCTAAACTGTAATCAGTATGGAAATGACACAGTAGATTAACAGCACAATGGCTAAGGAATTATTTCGACTTCAACATGATTTCAACTCGGTTTTCAAAGTAATAAATTTAGTCGGTATGACAAATAGAACTAGTTACAGGAATATGGGAGGGGAGGGGGTACGGGTACTGGCACTGGCAAATATAACGATTAACCAGGGCTTGAGATTTTAGCGCTCGTGTATATTTAACCTCATTCAGTAAGTTCCATTTCCATTGGTACCTGTGACGTGACCAGAATGCAATGTATTCTTGACGTATTACATAGTTACATTACCACTAGTACTACGTATGTAATGGGCCACTTGGCATTGGCATCTTTGTTTTAGCCGTAAATTCTTCAGAATCAAAGAGTGTGGCCCGGCGGTCTAAAGTGACTTAAGTGGGCACATACCTGCGTAGGCTAATACCTACCACAGCTACTATGTATGTACTTTGCTTCGAAACCTTTTTTCAGGAATTTTGCTTAATGTATTTTCCAAAAATGCAAAGGTCACATACTGCATTCGACTAATACCTCTCAAAAATAGTTTTCAACTCAGGTCATGTACCGTTTATGGTAGGCACTTATCTGACGCAAAGCAGATAAATCATACTAGTTAGTATCCTGGGTCCTTCCATTTATGACTTCCCGATTTCCTGTCCAGAACATCTTGGTTTGAAGTCGAAAGTATTAATTTTCGTTATTACCTTCGGGTTTGTGTCTAACCTTGGAATTTCAAAACGAATGAAATTACTGGTGTATGAATGTTCCTCATGTCATATTTAATGGGAGACTGACAACGACAGTGGAAGTATTTTGGGTGATAATTATACGACCACTGTTAAATATAATGTACTAATTTTACTTATATGCCAAACACAAGGCTACAAACACAAGTTCAACTTACGCGTGTACAACTAGTTCTCTATTAATTTCGCCCTTCCGTTTTAAATAATCAAAAATACTGAAATGGAAAAGAAACCTTTGTAGTATTTTCTTTGATCACGTTCATATTAGTATTTTGTAAAAAGCAGTTGTTACCATGAATGATTTGAAAGAGTTGTGTAAAATAGGTAGGTCTCAAATATTCCCCAAAACAACGACATTTGATTTGGAAATAAAAACTGCCAGGGTCTTGTACAAATGACAATAATTAGTTGGAGGTGCATGTTGTTGGTTTACTAGTTTTCTGTGAAGTTTACTTCTTTTTTGTACAAACATCCTCCGGTCACCGGTTTCATCACGCAACATCTTCAGCCTTGACTTAACTTGAACACTTGAGCTAATAACCACACGAAAATTTTACCTTCTAGACAAATTGTAGCCAGACAGAGAAAGAACATCTGGTTGCTTTTGTTTTTACTGTTTGTTTGGGAATAAGACAGGTCTGAAGTTCGTCTGGGCTCTGGTAAGAAGTCCAAGTCCACGTCGGAATTGCCATTGCTATATTATATTATATTCTCGTACATTGCAGTTGGGTTTGATGTAGGCATTTGTCTGTAGTTTTGAACTAAACCGAAAACAAGTTGCGAGTAGATACTATAACATAATGCCTCTGCCTCCGTAGAACTTGAACATGAAATGTTTCCACAGTCGGCGTTGATCGTTTATTTCATTGGGTTGTTGTGTGATTACATATTAGACGGACACGACGCTGAAGAAGTTTGCATGGCTTATATTTTGCTGGTGCAACTACGACATGCTACACACATAGTTCAATAATTACTATGCTTAAATCTTAATTTTAGGATTAATTGTAGTGATTCAGTTTTATTCAAAATGTGGTTTTGTTTTGAGGTACTCCAAACCTGTCCTTGCGGAGCTGGAACTACACGGTAAAAAAAAAGAGTAATAGAGATGGCGGTAAAGAAAAAGTAATAGTGGTTTCTGTTAATCGTAACAAGAAACTCGGTATTTCAAATTATGGTCAACCGAAATCTGGTAGGTTTTTTTTCTACCGGCAACCCTATTAAAATGGAAAAGCAATGGTGATCTATATTGATTTGTACAGAAAAGTCTATTACACAACATTGAACAGGAGAATCTGTTACTTTTAATAGATGTCACTATTACGCAGTTATTGGCTAATAGAAAATACGGTAGTAACATTAAACCGGAATCCTTGTTACACTGTGTGTTTTGTCGAAAGCATAGGTCTTTAATGACGCAGCTGTTAGCTGTTACCTGTTACCTTCGCAGCAGAGTGGCTAGCGCGCTTGACTTGTAGTCCAGAGGTCCTGGCTTCGAATCGAGGTTCTGGCCTACTACTTTGTTAATAAATTGTTTATGTAATAGAAATATCTATTAATAATCAATAGGGATCTCGTAAAAAAAGGTAACAGACGTTCCTATTAATTTTTACAGGACAAACGGTAGAAGAGATTAACGTATAATACTATTGATTTTAATATAGGGGCCCCGTAAATAATTAAAATTTAAAATTATTGACATATATAATAGGTTGTACTATTGATGCATTTGTAATAGAGATTTCTATTACAAAAAATAGGCATCCGGTAAATCTCCGTCTATTTTTCTTAGCGTATAGGACTAGCCTAGGCTGGATCCATCATATACCTACCTTTGGTCTTTGGTACATTTGTGCTTTCATTCACGGTTTCAGTTCCAATAACTTCTGTAAAACAGGGGATTCATAGAATATACAACTTTTAATTCGGGCACGAAGTAAAAGTAGGATGAGCTCATAAGTATGCAACTGTTTAAAAAATATAGTTTTGAGAAAAACCAGCTGTGCCAGTAGTTATACTCTCACACTTTTGCAACACAATAAGTAGAGGCTTAAAACTTCAAACTTTTCAAAATTAAGTCGGTAGACCCTTACAGTTGTAATGCAATGGGCATTGGAAACTACAATGAAGCAGAGTTTTCTCCATTCTCATTGCGTCATAGTCATAATTAATTGCTGAAGCTTCTTACTACTTTTCGATTCCAAAGCAATCCTCGCTTCACTTGGAACTTCAATTTTCTAATCAAAAGTCCTATTTGAAAATGTTAGTTGCAGTAGTTATGTTCACTTTGAAACGTGATTTAGTTTAAATAACAGTAGTTAATTGCAATTATTAGTTACAATTAGCACAGTAAATTGGGTAGTGTTAGTAATTAGAATAATTGCATAGGAATAGGAAAAATAGGAATGCACTACATGGGAAGCATAATTCAAACTTTCGCGCCAAAATGTTCGAGAATTTAAAATCAAAATTCCGACCGGTAACTCTCAACCGATTTTAATGAGTAAGGTATCATCCGAAAGGGAGTGCAGAGGAGTCTACACATTTAGCTCAATGGGCTCCTGAATTCAAGGCGTTTTCAAAATTTTCAAAAAACCCCGTTTTTTCACTATTTCAAGAACAAAATGCAATCAGATTAAAAATGGTGCTTCGGCACAGTTAAAATTCGTAATTTACTCGCCTAGATGCTTCAAATGGTGCATTATGCACTTTTCTAAAATTTCAAAAATCTAATAAATAGGAGTAAGTTGTAATAATATCTCTGCCCTGTTGTGTTTGACGCATACAGGATATTCAACTTACAAGGACCTGTAGCACCGCAGTATGTTTATGCCAGTGTAGCATAATTACTCATTCAAAACTACATCTGCTTACCGGATTTTACTAGCTTGCACAATATCATTGTAGAAGAAAAGAATACAAAAAGTAAAACCAAACGTGACATTCCTCCCGCGCGGTTGTTGAAGCACCTGAAACTATAAATAAATGCAAGTCAACTACTCTCAACTGAAACCCTATGTAATCCGCCAGAAAAACTGTGCTTGAAGTGGGTAGTACTAAATGCAATTACATATATGAAAATATTTATATGTACGTAGGTAATTATACATGAAGTTTTCTAGTACCCTTCCCTATAATCCATCGAAGAAGATCGTATAGGTAATACCTACAAGATCTTCGTAGCAGGTGCTTCGAAAATTTATCCAGCCCATCCACCATACCACGATTACCGTCATGAACGTTTCCCTGAGAATCTAATTCACTATCCAAATACTTATGTCATGCTGAATGGGATCCTGTATCCTTACTTCTTTCAGTGTTCAAGTATTCGGTTCGGTAGGTAGATAATTATAAGTCAAAGTAATTACAATGGACTTTGGCCAAGATATCGGCTTCGGCTTTGACCGTATAAACTCGAAAGTACCTACTCAACCTCTACACACACCTACATGCATTCAGCCGCACGCAGGGAAGCTTGGTTTACCTAGCTCACATGAATGTGTGAACATGAATGAAAATCACACGATTCGGGGAAAAGCCCCAATGAATCTATTCTGTTTCTGTTGTACAAGGCATGATGGGACCACCTCCAGCTTGAGTATCTATCTATCTCGAGGCTGACAGTCTTGAGTAAACAGGAGGACGTAATGTGTTTTTTAAAAGAAATCCAGTATCTAAGTACATTACACATGTCTCACCCGAACACTAACATAGTAAAAGTCTGCTGCTTACAAGTTACAACTCACAGTAAACTTGCTCTTTGTAGATCGGTCTCTCATCCAGTAGGTACATACTAAATACTAATACTAAACTAACGTAAGAATGTTAGGCCAACTTGACCGTGACAACCAAGAATGAAGACATAAAATCGTAATTTTAAACAGCAAAAACATGTCCAGGTAAATTCCACTGTACCATGGACTCCAAATTGCGTAGTTAGTCTTTATGCAGTGTTGTGCCCCTTTTTTTAACTTTAAGGCTTATAGTCATAATTATGACTACCTACATGCATTAATACATAATATCGTGAGTTTGAGTGTACCCAGAAAACGAAACTGCAAAAAATTCTCTGATTAGTAAAATTCCTTCGTATCTATATAATTATACGTCACTTTCAAATCAAAAATCAGTCATTAACACCAGTCCACTCTACTGAATTCACAATCTTAAAGATTGTGGTAATTACAGTTTCTTAAATGCGAAAAAACTGACTCATTGCATATATTATTTATTATTTGTGCCATGTAAAATACCCACTTCGAAGAAACTATGGGTTAGCGATTACGACTCTGACTTGATTACTACAATTCCCTATTGATTATCTTGCGACCTTTGAATCCCTATTTACTGCGTACACCTTAACACGCTAATCTTTTTCGCAGAAAGTTTGCAAAGTCACTTAATGTAAATGACAGGTATGCCTAAGTTTTCCATAAGCTTCTGAGCAGTCAAAACAAAGAGGTGTTCTACACCATGACAGGGGATAATTAGTGATCATCATTTTGGGTAGGATTCGCTTACCTAAAGTGAGTTTATTATACCTTGTTTACCATTCTGTCCCAAGCGATTATCTGTATCTGTGTAGGTACTTATGTATATTGATGCCTTCCTTGTTTCGTCTACTGTGTTAGTCGTCTTAAACCTCACCTTCTTTAAATTCAAATGGAACAGCAAACTTTTTTTCATTTTTTTACAGAAATGCAATGCAAAAAAACGAAGTTATCTAAACACTGCAATAAATACCGAAGGAAAATAAAAAGTTGACAATGCAGCGGAACAAAATAAAACAAGATCATAGCAAAGCGCCACATAATATACTCACGAGCATTTAGCAGCTTGTAAAAATTCAGGTGAAGGTATATAAAATAAACGACATGTTTTAGAATATTTTTATACGATAACAAGCAAAGAAAATTCCTGAGGGTTTTTATTACGATAATACATACTTTTTTTAGTTGTTTTTAGCATACGAGTATCCTGCTTGTGGATCACGAAATTTGAGCAATGTTTATTATTACCAGGATTTCACTTGAATTATATGACTCTATCATAAGTATTTATTCGAGTTGTCTTTGTCTGCAGAGGTGGTGGTCAATTTCGAGCAACCCAAGAAGCATTGCGTTTCAGTAGATTGCCAGCTAGCATTTCTCACGTCTTTCAGGTTACTTCATATTCACTTAGGAAAATAAAATGAAAACTGGCACACGTAGGGTGGTCAGGTCGGGTGGCAGCAATCAACATTGCATGGGTCCTTTGTAACCAAACTAGTGGACGCACTTATATCCTGATTGCATTTATCCGGGGCAGTGCCACGGCCAAATGTTGTCGTGTCCTTGTGCATTTGCATTTTCTCAAAAACTCTGAATATAATTTATTATTAATTAGTGTTAGGACAACCTATGAAGAATCTCATGCCTAACTCACAATCATTTTCAGTCAGTGTTCTTTCGTCCTACACACGTTTTAAAAATAAATATACAAGAGATGTACCTATGCATAATCCATAAAGGAACGGCGTGTTCACTCGTTTGGACTGTCTTTAATAATCCATATGATTAATTACTCCATGATAATTGTTCATAATAACGTAGATATCATACTTTGCACCTGGAAAGATGGTTAATGAAAAATCCACTTTGAAATGGACCTTGAAATCTGAAATGCCGTTTCTATATAAAGAGTACATACTAATGACATAACGTGCATAATATTTCCCTATTTATTTGAATTTATCATTTTCGTTTTCACTTATATCATAGTATAATATACATGTCGTTTCACAATGCATAAAGTCAAAAAGCAAGCTTGCATGGTCAATGTCGTTCTCTCGTCTCGTCTTGTGTCTTCTCTCCCTCAGAATCTGTTACCAGTTAACTCCGAACAAGATGCAGACTCGAAAGACTCAAAACTGAAAGACATGCAATCGTGGAGATGCAGTTGAAGTAAACCAAACGAGACCACAAACAAATAATATTGTATCGACTTGCATGGAAATTTTCTACAGTCCGGTCCTTAATTGCATTCCAGTTTTAATGACACATTCATACCGTGATAATAAAAAAAGTTTTTGTTCGTCTTTTACTCAGCAACTGAACACACCCCAACCCTCATTTTTTACCCTTCGTCATCCCTGCCACTCTCAACTCGAACTCGAAGCTCATCCAGAGTCCAGAATGTCTCCCACAATCTCACATTGCACTAACCACACTGCTCTCAGCCTTATACCAAACCAAGAATCGAATAGCACTCTTCTCATCCCTCATCCACAATCCAAAAGCATTGCAGGTACATCATAATATACTATAACGCCAAGTACCTATACTCATTATTACCCTCATATATTATATTCCTTTCATGTACAATTGTCCAGCTTTTTCACTTCAACTTAAAAACAACAATAGCCAAACAACCGAAGTTTTGCTACTTCCCTAAAATATTTTATGTACAGAAAAAAATCAGTAATGAGACCTAATATGATGCATTCCTGATTTCTTCCACAGGGAGTTGGTTTAGCACTACCTGCTCGACTAGGTAAATATAATCTGGGAGAATGTTGCGAATACAGCGAAGTTCGCAACGTCTTTTGTTTAAACTTCCCGAATTGCTTATCCTGAATATTGTCCAAATGTAAAGCACGGTATGAATAAAAAGTATGATGTAAGTAAGGTTTTAAGATTTTAAACACATTAAATGTTTTACTACTTTTTTCCTTGAAACTTCAAAACAAAAAAGACCTCGAGCACAGTTAATATATAGCATAATTACTTACGAGGTAGGATAATTATATCCAGTTTTTTAAAGAAAAATAATAATGCGAGGCAAGGGATTTTTAACAAGCATAATATAATAATTATACAATGGTTGATTAATTTTTGTATTTCCGGAATTTACACTGGTGTTGCAATGGCGGTCACGGATTTTTAAGCCGCCGTAGTAAACGCTCCCGAATCAATATTTTACAGTGAAATAATGTGACTGTAATTAATTATATTGACACAGCTTTCACGTTTGGTAGTTGAAGACTCTTGCAGTTGTTCTTCAGAAAACTTGAACTATTGTTCGAGTTTTCTGGCGGTTACATACACTACGGCGGCGTTCGCGACGGGGATATTCGTGTTAATTTTCCTGTGGCAATCACGACGCCGGAAAAAGTTTCCGAGGACCATCAATTACCTTGTTACGCACATTATAAGTTCCAGAGAAAAAGTAGAATGATGTTAAATCATCGGAACCGTTACTATAATTGATCAAGAAATCTGCAACATAAAATCATTCAGAAACTACTCGAAAACTCTTTATTTATTACACATTTTCTTCGGGCGTGTATTTTTTTGACTAACAGTAAATTCAGTTCAAAATTCATCACAATTATGTGACTTGGACTAATCCCAATAATAATTGAAGTACTAATTAATTATACCTCTAGAAGCAGCAACAAGGTAGATCATACAACAGCACAAAGATTTTTTAATTTATTTGAATGTATATTAATTATTTATCAAATATCCACGGTAGTTGTGTAACGTGAGCATGGAGGCAAACAGGTACATCATCTGAACATCTTGAAGTTGGCTTTGGCTGCTTTCCTAAACCATTCAAACTGCAAAGTTAGTTGCCTGCATACGATCACAAATTGTTAGAAATAACTACCATTTTACATACTGTTATAGGCAGTGACAAAAATGTACAGCTGACAACGCCACTTGATAAATGAGATTGATGTGCTGTTTTTAAACAAATGCAACCTTCTTACTGTCAGAATGAGGAAGAAGAATATTAGGCAAAATTACAGATTTCATAAAGAAGGACTACAGTATGTACTAAAAGAGCATAAACAAAGAAAAGAACTCCGCTGCTTCCATAATACTAAAAAAATCCCGAATAAATAGATACTAAACAGACTAAATGTTGGTTAAATGACTAAAATAATAAATTAAAACCTACTGCACTGGTGGGTTTTCGTCTTTTGGCTGTTCAGTGGAGTCCGAAGAAGGTAAATGAGGTGGGTCACCGGCTTGGTTAGTAACACCTGCCTCAAATTCTTCCGGACCGATCAGTCGCTTCTTACCATATGGAGGTGGCCCAATTATTGCTTCAACTTCTTGATAGTTCAACGTCTCTCTTTTCAACAACTCTGTGGCCAACTGAAAACATAGAAATAATTCATTTCACATAGATACAATACATTTACACAAAGAGCACAGGTAAATGACAAAACAACAAATATAGGCATGCCATTCAGATTAAGTAAACAAGTTTTCAAGTTTTTATAGATCATGCTCATATAGGTACTACTTGCATATATGAACACAAATACAAATGACAATAACGATCGAATACCATTTCAAGTTTATCTTTATGCAATGTAAGGACTTCTTCTGTTTTTAAATATGCTTTAGCAACCAGTCGTCTTGCTTCATCGTCCATCAAACTTGAGAATCTTTTACTAAAAGGCTTTTTAGTTCCAGTCGAGGTTTCTTGATCATCAAATGAGACTAAACCCACTTTTTCATTCATGCCATACTGCCTTATTTGCGCATATGCAATTTTTGTTACTTTTTCTAAATCATTCTGTGCTCCAGTCGTGACTCGATTGAATGTTAGTGACTCTGCAACACGGCCTCCAAGTGCCATACACATTCGCTCGAACAACTAGAAACAATTTATGATAAGATAGTAACCAAAGTGCTACGGATGTATTTCAGTCATTCCAACGACTGCCGAATGTAAAAATTAGCAAATAAATACTTGAATGGTGTGAAGGTACGTATGCACAACAAAATTACCTCTTCATTCGAGTACAACTTCTGATCTGACGGTAGGTAGGAGGCAAAACCAAGGGCATGATTCGTTCGAGGAACAATGGTGACCTTAAGTAGGGCATCTGTTGTCTTAAGCATCCAAGCTACGAGGGCATGCCCACATTCATGATAGGCTACCACTGTTCGTTCTTGGGGTGACATGACCTTCGTGCGCTTTTCAGTTCCACCTACGACACGCTCAACAGCATATTCCAAATCCGCTGTCCCAACATACTTTTTGCTTTCACGAGCAGCGTGAAGAGCAGCTTCGTTACAAACATTTGCAATATCCGCACCTAGTTGGAAAAAAGACAATTTCACTTCCAATTTCGTAATAAGTATTGGGTTACGCAATCAGAGTTTATTTTCTGTAAATAAATTCAGACAACAAAATTCCAACACGGGAATGAGGGCTAAATACCACTAAATCCGGGAGTAAGTTGAGCCATTCTTCTAGAATAAGTAGGCGCAGGAAAGTCCAAACGAATTCCTTTCATATGCTGCTCAAAAATTTCCTTCCTTTCCTCCAAGGTAGGCAAATCGATTAAAATATGACGATCAAAGCGACCCGGACGAAGCAATGCCTATGGATTAAAAAATGGTGCGTAACATACGGGTACCAATATTTGTAATTTAGGATTAACGCAAATTAGGATGTAACCTTATCGAGAACATCCGGACGATTCGTAGACGCAAGAAGTAGAACACCTTCCTTACTAGCCATCCCATCCATTTCGACAAGTAACTGATTAAGTGTCTGTTCTAATTCACCACCAGATCCGTCACCACCACCACCACTTTGTCCAGACGTATTACCACTCCTTTTACGACCAATGGCATCAATTTCGTCAATATAAATTATACATGGCACTCTTTTCTTAGCTTCTTTAAATAGATCCCTGAAAAAGTCAATTACGTATGGCATACATATATACATACATTTAGGTACAACATTGTTTTGGATTTTTTTAGAAGCAAGAAGCAACTGCTATGGGTATATAGGTATGTATATTAAAATCCGTTAAATGACTAGATAATTTAAAGGGGAGGAATTAGAACTAACCTCACTCTAGCTGCTCCGAGACCACCAATCATTTCAATAAATTCTGATCCATTCATAGATAGAAAGGGACAACCAGCTTCAGTTGCAACTGCTTTAGCCAACATGGTTTTACCACAACCTGGAGGTCCAAGCAACAAGGCTCCTCGAGGAACCTGCATGAACAAAATGTTGATTGTTACGTTTTCAACAACAGTTTCTGTATTGGAGTAAATACTGACATGTTTTAAAGATGTGATCAATAATTACGCCAACCTTGGCTCCAAGACTTTTATAGAAGTCAGGCTTCTTTAGGTAATCTACAAATTCCATAACTTCTTGTTTGGGTTCTTTTAATCCTGCTACGTCATCGAATCGAACTCCTTTTCCAGCAGATCTTGGATCAACTAAAGTAAACTTAGCTTTTCCCATTTGCATCTACAAATAAATCACAATTCTAAATGATTGCAGTCCTTGCCGCATAACTGAAAAACATTTCTTTTACACGATGTTATAAACTTACAAACGAATCCATGCTGATTGGACTTTTGAAGGACTTTGATTTCGAAAGAAAGGCAAGTAAGATGATTCCAATTACAATGGAAGTTAAGAGTTTGCCCGCAGCATCTGAATTTCTTTCGTAAACGACAGGAACGCGACTCTCAGGGCGAATTCCTAATCGGTTCTCTGCTTCCCGTAATTTTCCTTCAAATTTACTAATATCCGCTATATTCATGTGGTATATCCTGTGTTCTATCTGAGCAACATAATAAAACATTGCATTTTAAGCTTTTCAAGTCTATTGCATTAAATCCACTAAAATATCTAACCAGCTGAAAGTAAAAGAATAAGTGTTCTATCATGATTCTAACTTGCTAACGTACCCTACGATTTTTGACAACAGCACCATCGTGTAACGTTATGGTGACCATTTCGTGGTCCGGTCGTACAATAATTTCTTCAACTTCGCCTTTAGCTAGCATGTGAAACACAAACTCATTCCAAGATACCCAACGTACAACCTACAATTCAAAAACTTGAAGTTAGATAGACCATTGAATTGCCGAGCAACCGAGAGCATGTGTGATCAGATAAACTCGCCAAAAAATTATTGTGTAATCGAGATCAAATTACCTCTGGTTGATTTGAACCAGGAAAGATAAGGGAGATTATTGCGATAAATCTGTAAAAAAGGAAATTCACTCAAATAAATAGGGAATTACATTCTAACAAACAATATATAGGATTTTCCAAGTTACGATTAACATAAGTTTCCTTAAAACTTGAAATACATTTTACTAAACATCACCAACCAAATCATAAATATCTACTTCCACCTCTACGATAAACATTTGAAATTGTACCCACGTGTAAGCAATAACCATCCATAAAAATGCCTTAACAAGAAGTGAAGGTAATTTATCATCTTCATTTTCATTTTTTTTCTTATTTTTGTCATCCTCATTACTACTTTCACTCGACTGCTTTTCTTGAAGACGGATTGCGGACGTGTGTAACTGACACAGTTGGCGTCCAGTTCTAATCAGTTCTTGCGACTATAAAAATCCCAAAAAATCTTTCAGAATATACTTCAAAACATTCAACTATAATACTAATTATTTGGCAGCGAAAGAACCATTTATGCAGTAAACATAATTGATAATGTGAATGCTCTACATGTCCATCAAACTTTCACAGTTGCTCAATATCAACCAATTATTTATTATGCAAGGTACATGGACTATAATTATAACTCGTCCCCACGAGCACACATTTCAGCTACATTCAATAAATTCATAAATTCATTTCAATTTTTGTACAGTCAACAGTAGTTTAGATTTTTACTGTTAGCCCAAAATTCCGGCAGACGTAAAAATAAAAAAGGGCAACTATCATCTTTATACAAGCAGTGACTTCAACCAAAATTTGTAAATAGATTCATCTGTGTTCCAGCTTGTTACTTTCCTTCATAAATTACTCATGAAAATCATGAAGAATTCCTAATATATTTCCAATTTATTTTTTCTATCAGTGTTTTAACATTTAATTACGAATGATGCTAGCAATGTTCCTCCTGTTTATCAAATTCATGCATAAGATTTCTGAAATTAGATTTCATTGCATTTCATACTTTCTTCATAATTTTAGTTTTACTTGAGCTTTGTGACCCCAAAAAATTCTGCCAATATGCTGAACTTAAATCAAAAAAGCAAATAATGCCAATGACAGCAACGCCTATTCTCATAAAAAGCCAACATTGACGAAAGTTAATTTTACAAATAATGAACAATGATTTTCTGGAAGCATTGATTACATTAAGGTTTAGAGTTTAGACAAACTAGCATAGGTATATTGGAAAAAGGTGGATATTGAACATTGAACCTGTTGGCGAATGAATGGATTGGTGTGAAAGATTTGAAGGTGGCGGTTGGGGCAGAAGCCATTTCTAGTGGTGTGTGTTGGAAGGCCGAGCCTATTTGTTGGAGTTGAAGAAGCTCTTGCGAAGAAAGTAGTCCTTGACAGTGACCCATTGTCAATTGACGATAAAAATTGTGTTGAATTTGTCTTTGTGAGACGCTGGGTGAGTCCAGACAACTCTTTCAAAATATCCAAGATCTCAGGTAGTGGTAATTGTTGTTGAATCTTGTTTAGTTTTGAGAGCGACATTTTTCTTTTTCAAAAAATCAAGAGTCGACAGTACAAAAGCTAGTGAAATACAATATACAATAATATTATATATGATTCCGTTGGTTGATCTTTATACACTTTATCGTTTCGCTGGTTGATATAATTATTATAATTATTCGTATATTCTATTCGTATTGGTATTCGTACTGGTATTCATGTGACAGACCCATTCTGTGTCTGTGTAATCGTATTGGAAATAATTATATAATTACGGAATAATATAGTGAATCTGTTGTAAGTTCTTGTAATATTGCTTCAATATTCTCGATTCTCGAAGGGAAGTAAAGGGGAGAAAGGCAAGGATTGACTCCGTTCAGGTTTGTTTTGGTCCTATCGTTGGTTGGTTGGTTTCTGGTTGGTTTCGTAATGCATATCAAAAATGCAATGCACTATGCAGGAGCTGACGCGTCGCAGTACGGAAGTAAAGTTGATTCTATGGTAAATTTTCACTACTCGTTCTTGTTCGTAACACATTTTCCATTTATTTTTCAACCATTTTTTCTCAAAATTATCACGCAATTTTCACAGAAATCATTAGTCAAAACTATTCCACAATTCACAAATTGAGTCTCACACTATCTATTTATCTGGATAATGATGCTACACAAAGTCACCACCATTTATTCACATAAGATGAAACACATGTACCAGACTCGTGTTATGATCGTCATTCATTTTGTTCATTTTGGCTCTATTCAGTTCGATGACCTTTCATTCTTATATTTCATTTTCTATTTACCTTAAATACAGTTCTATTTTGCATTCCTTTTAACAGTGATTACTTTCAATGTTTTTTTCTGTCAAAAATGTTTCTTTAATAATTAATTCTTGTTTTTATCGTATGAATTTTCTCAAAATCATTTTTTCCGTTGATTTTTAGTAATTTAGTGCACGAGGATGCTATTGATTATTATGGTCAGTAATCCCTTTAAGTTAACGTATTATGATTGATTAGTTTTATTCATTGACTGTTGACTGTCTGTTATGTCAAATTTTAACTTTTAAAATTCCACAAATTCTGAATTCCATCCTTGAGGTCGCATTCTCACAATTCGTAATCGTAATTTCGTGCTTCATCACCAATCACTGTTCATTATCACAGTATTTAAATAATAGTTGTGACTTTTGATTTGTGTTGTGTAATAATATTGTGTATTATACTGTATATTATTTTGTATATTTAATATTTATTTCATTACTCAACTCAAACTGACAAAACTGATACTATGATATATAATTATATGTAATTAAGTATCTGCACACTGTCGATATCATTAATTGTTGTTACTTTGGACATTTATTCAACAAAATTTGATTGTTGACTGTGTATTTATATTACTCTTGGAAATGCCAAAGCTGATTGAATTTGCCCGTTTGAATTGTTACTCACTGAAAAGTTTGTTGTACATTTAATTTTTTTCATCATTTAATTTGAATGCAACCATTGATTGAACACAGAATGACCAACGTCGTCGCTTGTGCATTTTGCATGTTTTATAGAGAATTTTACTGTACAGTATTTTGCATGATTGGGGTGTAGAAATGTAATGTACTGTATTGCATTGTTTGATGCATAAAAGTTGCAAAATTTTTGAAGTATCCGATACGTAGTACTGCCTTTAAATCATGAATAACTGCATGCGTACCTAGTTTTTTGTATTATCTGTGCCCAAGTATTTATTGACCTGGCTTCCTGGTAGTTGATATAATTGTATATCAAGTATATCATATTAATAAGGTAGTTAATTATTGTCGATGATTGCTTATGTGGCTAAAGCTTTGTAGTTCGTAATTTTCTCTAGTACTGGCATAGACTCATCTCTTCCTCCTAGCATCTACACTTCAGTGCGTTCGCAACGTAAAATACTACGGAAATGTTCTTCTGAAGTCCTATTCTTGTTTGTCTCTTAGTCCTCCTGATAAATACTCGAAATAATGTTTTTCAAATTTCGATTTACAGTAGAAGTTTGGTTGAATCTCTCGTATCTCTATTTCATGGGCATTTTCTCATCGAAGATGCTTTAATTCGAAATTTTGTCACAACATTAATAATTATCGATTATTAATTATCGATTGATTTACAATGTAAGTCCTACGAGCAAAGAACAAGCAAAATTGCGCGATTCCTACCCGACGTTACGATTTGCATGATTTAATTTTTCATCTAGCTGTTTGATTATAGTTGTCAGCGTGAGCAAAAGTAGCTGGTATAATAAACTTGAGGGTGTCTTTGAATGTTAGTATTTGTGATTTTGTCATGTAATTAGATTGTTTTTCGGCGATTCCTTAATGCAATCATATTTATCTTGTAATGTTTCTAATGGGTTTAACCATTAACAGTCTTTTTACTTTATTATTTAACAATCTGCGTCGGAGAATGGAATCGTTAGTGGGATGGAATTGATGAAAAATCAAATTGACTAATAAATAAATTCCTGTATTGCTCTTGTGCTAACTAGTGGTACACGTTTTGTTCCTATCCCGTCGTGATCGCATGTTGTGCCAAAATTCTGACTTTCTTTCATTGACATTTATATATGGATATGATTATTTTGTAGAAGCCCAACCATACAGTCGTTTTATTTGAATTCAACCCTTTCTTAATTTTTAATCTAACTATTCCGCAATTCCAATCAAATTTTAAAAGTTAAAAAAATAGAAATCTTTTTGCAAGATGTAAGTGAATGCGCTTGCTTCCTCAGAATTATTGTCAGTCCTATTTGTACGTATATTGTAATTAACTCTTGTAAATTAAATTCAAGGACTGCCTGCGTTCGTAGTCATCGTAGTATCTTCAGCTTCGACTATAGTTATTTGGTTATATATCATAGTATAATTGAATGTAGTTAGTGTCGTGTAGGAATTCTTGATTGTAGCGTAATGTTTATGACGATGTCGAGCAATTGTAATTAATAGGTATATGTATCGTCGTTGAAAGTGTAAAGTATGCTATCTACATTTTGTGTTAAAAATGCAACTGTGTACAGACATGTCCTATAAGCACATTTTAAAAGTAAATAACACGTTAATTTTTTAAAATTAAAAATCTCATGCCTAGGCATTTGTCTAAATTATTAATAGCTTTTCCATTTTTTCGAAACATCCAAGAACTTGACTTTTTAGAAAAATTTAGATAACTCCACATACTTTACATCTTCAATATCTTTCGTCTTCTGTATGATTCGCGATACATAATTACGTGTATAAAATCTATCTAAATTAGCTATCTTTAGCCTTCCTTTTGATCTCTATGTATTACCAAACGTTATATTCATTTCATTCTAAGTAACTCAACCTTCAGTTTCAGTCTTCGTCGTAAAACATGCAGGAACATTAAATTTATTGTTTATCTATCTATTTATAACATGTACATTTTTTTAACTAAACACTTTAAATATGAACTTATATAATTACGTATATGATCTTATGCATCTATATCTCTTAAGCTTTAAACTTTATTTACATGTAATTTTTATGGTTTGAATGACTTGATACAGTTTAAGTTTGGAATTCAATGGCAATATTAATTTGGAACATGAATTACGGGGTTGTTTTCAGATGTGCATGAAATAATTATGGATGCTTCATCTAAACAAGGAGAGAGCACAGAGTCTCTACCATCATCTCGTTCAGCTTCAGAGTTACAAACTGATTCACAATCACAACAGAAATCAACAGTACCCGTTCAGCAACAGCAAGAACGTCATTTACTTCAAGCATCATCCTTAACAAGTGCATCTGCTTCGTCGTCATCTCTATCCTCTGGAAGTCTCGTTGGCTCCAGTCATTTAGCTGGGATCGGAGGATCGTCTGCAGGAGGGACCCCTCCCAAGCGTAATCTTAGTCCACAGTTATCAGGTTCATCACAATCAGCATCGTCCTCATCTACTCAAGATGTAATACCAACTTCGTCTTCAAGCCTAGCGTCCAGTAATAAATCTTCCTCGTCAAACCTGCCTACCGCGAGTGCTACATCGTCACCCAAGAAGAGCGAGGAGTCAACCTTAAACTCGACATCACTTCCCACATCCATTTCGAATTCGAATTGCAACTTACCGTTTTTAAACAACTCATCAATTTCAAAACAGGAGTCTTCAGATATCAACAGCAACAAATCTGGTGGTAGTGTTACCCACACATTGCTCAGTTCAAATAAAAATATTTCTAGTGGAACAGTATTGTCTTTATCTAGTGCTTCGGCTTCCTCCCCCAATATTTCTTCATCTACCAATTCGGCTTCAACTTTGTCGTTGTCTACGTTGTCCAGTGGTAATAACGTGATCGGGAGTAGCGGAACAACTATCGGAATGAAGCGCCCACCATCAGATACACTTCCTAATACCACCAATCAGTCCCAAGGTGGCCAACAACAACAGCAACAGCAGCCCCAGTCTGGAGTTTCAGACCATGCTGACTCAGACAGTAATAGTGGAGATCCGAAAAGGAAGAAGATGAGAAAGGAAGCTAAGAGTGACCAGCTGGAATCATCTGCGTCAACTTCAAGTTCTTCTAATCAACCTGGTGGATCCAATACGTCTACATTGTCACCAGTACCATCATCTATAAGCAGTAGCGGTGGTATCGGCATTGGGAGTGGTAATAGTGGTTCACGAAGTGGTCGTGGACAAGGGGGTGGTAAACACCAGCAAGGCAAACCTGCCGCATTATCATCTTCAGTATCAGCATCGTCTGGTGGCAAAGGGAGTGACAAACCGTCCACATCAGCATCTCCAACTTTGATGGTTACTGGCGGTGGCAACGCAGGAAATACATCAATGAGCAATGTGGGGGCTGGTACTGGATCCGATGTCGGCAACATTGGTCCTAGCGGGTCGGGTTCGAATCTAAATCGATCTGATGTAGTACCTTCCAGTGTGCCCTCAAGTAGTAATACGAGTGGACTCACTTCGTCCGGTCAAGTACAACACGTGGATCAATCCGAAAATTCGTCAATGGGGGGAGATGAAACTGCAGCATCGTCAGGTTTTCTAACGGGTCGAGTGAAGCAGGTGGAACCTGGGTCCTCTTCGAATATAGCAGCTACGTCGGGTTCTGGAAGTGGTAGCGGTGGAAGTGGCAATGCTAGTGCAAGTGGAATAACAGGGACTTCCTCATCCAGTGGAGGTAATGGTGGTCCTAAGGTCCCCCCTATCAAAATCGTTCTTCAGTCTCATGGACATGGGAATCTAAATGCTGGACACGGGCTAGGGTCGTCATCAAGTACTGGTGGAAATGCTTCAGAGTCAGATAGTGCAAATTCAGCTCAGCACGCTACGAACACAGGTTTTCCGTACGTGGTTTCTTCTACAACTGACAACTCCAATACCTTTAATACAAATTCGTCAAGCGTGACTCCGATTACGAGCACAGCTTTGGGACAAGGACAGGGACAGCAGGGATCTGGATCTGGAAACAGCTCTACTCCGGCAACGAATGGGAGCGGAAGCGGTGGTATTGGGAGCACCGGTAGTTCAAATGACAGTGCTTCAACTGGTGGGGCCCAACAACTGCAGCAACATTCGTCAGGAAGTGGAGGCAACTCATCGAATGTGAGCAATAGCAGCTCCGTACCTGTGTCCTCAACATCAAATGCGTCTGCATCCCAGGATATTTCTAGTACAGATCAACAGCAGGGAACTCCTACTACAGTGCCTACGTCCAGCACGACCCAATCGGATTCAGCATCTACTCCTCATAGTCATAGTATTGCCGCTGTGAGTTCATCTTCGGCTTTAAATTCAGGTGCTGGTGGTCTGGGATCAGGTGGCGGTGTCACATTTTCATCCCCTAGTTCCTCCACAACCTCAATTACAACGCCTGCTGCCCTAGCATCCACGCCTCAGTCCTCAGGAGAAAGAAATTCTATGAGTTCACTCGGTGGCAGCATAAACAACGCAACGAATACTTCGTGCATTCAAAATTCCTCAGGTTCCAGCTCTTCAGATAGAGATCGTGATAAAGAGAAACCCACCACAAGCTATGATAGACTTAGTAAAGAATCTCTTGGTGGATCCTCGGGAAATCATCAATCAATGTTAGGTTCATCAACGAAAGAAGATCGCGGAAAAGACAGCAATGGCAACAATGGACCAAAAGGAAGCAGCAGTAACAGTTATCAGGCAGGTTCATCGAATTTATTGTCCTCAATGACGTCAAGTAGTTTGTTGGCAGCGAGGGGGGAAGGTTCGGGTGGAATGTTGGGCGGTTTTGGGGATGATAAGGAGAAAGAGAAGCCGCAACGGGTGACTCGGAGTTCGCATCGTAATATGGCTCATAACAATACTGGTGGCTCGAGCTCTGTTAGTGGGACTGTGGAAAGAGAAAGGAGTACTAATGCTGGCAGTAGTAATATTACTTCATCTTCTGGTTCTGGTGTTACTCCCAATTCTCCACCGGGAACTAGTAGTTCTCCGAAAAATAGTAATTGCCCTTCGCCCAATCAACAGGAAAGTGTGAGCCAGGCCACTCCGGAACCCCCAGCTGTTCAAGTAATTCATAGCTTTTATAGTTTTCACAATTTTCTTATAGAATGATTTATAGTTGAAGGTGGACAACATAATTTTATGTTTTTTTTTAAAAACCCACTCTGAGTGCACCGTTTTCTGTGTGTAGTCTGATGCTTAATGACGCACATTTAAATCTAAACTAACAATCCCTTAAACTAACAATTAAATCAAAATAAATAAATAAATTTTAAACTTAGAGAAAGTACTCTAGTAATATTTCTAACGGAAAAATGAAAAGAAGCTATAAAATCAAATAGTGGGTAAAATTCGGATTCTTTTTTTCCAATAATTTTCTTGTGCTTTGTCATTTAAACTCAAACGGTAGACACAAAGATAAAGAAGTTAATATCTATTCTTTTACTGCCCGCATGTGAACGTTTTCCTCTGACTAACGTAGCATATCGCCGAGCAGCAGTTTCTGTTACATGATAAAATACCCAAGTACAATAATAATAAACAATTTTTCTCGTCGCTCATTGCACAGGGCCTATAGGTCAGCTCCTGAATAGTGGTCCTTTTTCCAGTCTTTTCAGTACTTGTCAAAGTTTGCCTGTGTTTGCTTTTGAAAAATGTACATGTTTAAACAGATTAGGTTGGCTCGTATCCTGGCCACTCGCCCCCTTCCCTCAATTCGTACCCTGGTTTTTCGTCAACTTGCTCCATTCGTACCCTGACTTCTCGTCTCCTGACTATAATTCGTTACCTAAATTCGTACCAAGACTTCTACTACCCAAAGGTCCTCGTTCGTACCCGGACTTCTCGCTCTCAGATTTTTAATGAGCATCTAAGTTTTGTTGACATTAACATCATAATATTGCTACTTAGTAGAAAAAAATTGAACAAAACTTCGATGCGAAAGCAATTATTGAGGTTTGAATCGGGTCAGGGTGCTAGAAGTCAAGGTACGAGTGGGGTTAGGGGACGAGAAGTCAGGATACGAACGGGAAAAGGACGAGTGGTCTCGGTACAACTTGGGTGGGTATTGTTTAAAAATTAGTATTATTGTTTTAAGCATAGATATTAAATTGCTTTAATCCTTTATTACTTGTATTTGAAAGCAGGCAAAAGTCGAAATACAAGAAAAGTCTGAACCTGGCGACAGTTCTAACGTCGATCTACATCCTAGAAAAAGGAAAATTAAAACAAAAGAAATTCCACCGGCTCCGAATTCCAGCTCAAGCAGTACCTCAGGCGAAGTTACAGACTCTGCACAAAATCAGACATCAAATCAAGGACATGATCAGCCTATTCTTAATTGCTTTGAAATGTTTCTAAATATTAGAAAACAGGTAATAATAATATGCAGCAACTTTTATGGATTTACATTAAGTGTTCTAGGTACCTAAATTTGTTTTTAACAGAACTTGAGCATTTTGAATTTAGATTACATAATAACTACGTACATTATTATGCTGTTGTCGAGTCGAATTTTGAAAATGAGAATGTATTGATGATTATTATTGGATTTTAAACAAATTTTAGATCGAACGCCGCCGTAAAAACTTATTCCCTGTGACACCAAAACCACCTCAGGGATTCAAAGATTATTTGATGAATCGAGGAACTTACGTTTTAGCAAGTAATGCAAAGTCGCGCTTAGCCGTTCCTATTCTTAATCCACCCTCAAGTTTACAAACTCAAATGAAGGAAACCTTCATTGAACAAGAGAAAGAAAGGCATAAGTTGAGAATTCAACATTTAGTAGAGAAAGAAAAGTTAGTTTTATCCGTTGAACAGGAAATACTTCGGGTTCATGGCAGGGCTGCTCGTGCTTTGTCTAATCAAGCTCTTCCATTCTCTGTTTGTACAATTCTGAAGGATCAGGAGGTATGGCCAACTTTTTTGTCGTAACTCAAAATAGCATTATATATTTTCAAAATACGTATTTTAAAAAGATATGTCGTCATTGAAGATGACAGACTGAACGTCCTTCGAAATTTCCCGTAACGTTACGAAAAAGGTGTTAAGTTTTTACCTTCAGCGATGACATATCGTTTATATATTTAAAAAACTGACTACAGGTAGATTACGTTCAACCTTACTACTTCAATGTTTCTGAAATTATTTGATTATATTTCATTCAGGTTTACAATCTACTCACTCCTGAACAAGAGGAAAAGGATCGTAATGCTAGATCAAGGTATAATGGTAGACTGTTTTTGAGCTGGCTTCAAGATGTAGATGATAAATGGGATAAAATTAAGGTAAGTTTGTTTAGCTTTGTGTTTGATTTAAATTTTATGTAATTTAGGATTTCAAATAGTTTTTTACTATGATATTATTTGAGCATAAAATTATTGAAATTATTGCATTGATTTTAATTTTGTTGTAGGAATCTATGCTTTTGAGACATCACAACGAAGCAGAGTCTCTTCACGCTGTACAGAAAATGGACTATGAATGGAAACTTAAAGAAGTTGGGCTTTGTGAGCCAAAAGCTGCTCCAAATATCGACGATTTGCAAGTTCCAATGGTCCATGTCTCTGATGATTTTGACTTGCTTCCAGCGTAAGCACATGCTACCATGTTTTTAGTCCATTAAGCTTTAGTTAATATGTTTATATATCTCGTTATCATATTTCTTAATTATAATATTGTAATATATATGGCTAGTAGTAAATGAATTATCTGTACAACCTGACTTTGGGTTTTCATCCAGTAACTTAGTAACTATAAAAAGTTTTATAATGTGCTTATCTTCTATCACACTTATAACAGATAATAAGGTGCATGATAAACCAATGTTAATTGGTTCATGGGTTCAGGCTTGTTCGGGTTTTGATTTTGTTGTTAATTTTACTTAAATACGTTATAGCATCTTATTCATAATATTAAATTACATTTTAATCTCGATCAGTAGTTTTATTAATTGTTCAATTACTGTTCATATAATGTACATGTATCACATTTTTTGTTGAAAGCTTACAGTAGTTTCACGTGTCACTGTTAGAGTAATCACTGTTTTGTTATTTTATTTTATTATAGTTATATGTACATATTACGCTACATATGTGTGTGATATGCTACATATTCGTTTCATGTACCTACTTACCTACTTAGGTAGTTATACCTATATCATTATTATGACAAATTCTGGGATGCTTAAGTTTAGGTCAAGTAATTTGGTGGGCTGTACCGTTTTAAGCAATATATCGTCGGCGAAGAGGCAAAATGTCTCTTACCCCTATTGTTTTTCGATTTAAGGGGATAGGCGACATTTTGCCTCTTCACCGACGATATGTATGTAGTAAAAATTAATTATTTATTTGCTAGTGTTGTTAGTTGTTACGAATTAATGTAAAAAAGGCCTAATAGTAAGTAATGTTCTATATTACTACGAATATGGGGATGAATATGATATACCTTCAGGTCTTTACAAATTAAGTTGCATTAGTTATCCATACTTAATATTTCGGTGTACGGATTTGCCTAAGTCTTTATAGGCTAGTAAACTACTTTAGCCGCATACTTTCTGGTTGCACAAATCCTGTAATCTTCCTCGTAACGTATGAAACGGACCAACACATAATCTCGAAACTCGAACGTGAGCAAAAAGAGTTGATAATACTCTTCGACGAAAAATCTGCCTGACTTTACCAATAAAAACGACTAAATTAAATAGATCAGCATAATTATTCTAAGTAGGTGAAATTAATTACCCTACTATAAATTTATACAATTTAATACGGTTGTAAATGTAATTGATTGAGTAAAGAGAGAATGTTGAAAACTTTTTGCCACCCTTATCAATGATTGTCAATAATTGTCAGTGCTAGTGTGTAAGTATATCATTATCTACATTACTTGTATTAGGAGTATGTACCTACTAAATATATTTGACACCCACTTTAAATACATAAGTAAAGAATTAAGCCAGAAAAATAATTATTTCAATTCTCTACTACAGGACTACTACACTTTAATATAATAACTATAATTAATATACTATAATTATATAAACGGAGGTGTAATGCCGTTAAAAATTACGTAATTTTAAATACAATTATTTACCAAGTCGTGCGTAGATCGTTTATGAATATTACGACTATAATGTAGATATTTAAGATTTGTTATTGAAATCCACTTTGCATTATTGTAATGAAGTATTGAATCGTAAACTAACTGTAAAGTGTAATTGAAATTCAAATGTAAAACATTGGAGAACCATGAATAATATTATTAATGCTTGAATAAAGGAAATGGACAAAAACATTGAGTAAAAGGCGGGTGTTTGATTACATTCAAATATTGTCAAGTCGCCAAGTGACTATCTCGATTTATTAGAGGTCTGCGTCTTGTTCATGTTCATATAGTCCGTAGTGCAAATCATCACACTTAAGCAATACATAGCGTGGAAATACTGAATGAAGCCATTCAAAATTCAATCGTAAGTAGTAAATAAAAACAAAATTCATCCACGTAAAAATAGTATCAAAGTTCAGTACTATTAGTTCGAGTAAGTTTGACTTTTCCATTTTTCAAAAACACAAGCGTGAAAGGTGTTCAGAGGGTTTGAAATCCTTTTATCCAAGCTCGTTCGATTAGTTTAAATCGTGCAATCTTTGAAATTGACATTTCTACGCGGTGGTAAACCGGATATAGTGACTTATGTTGCCAGTCACCGGTGTACTGCCTTCTACCTTCGTCATGCAGTTGGCAGTTGCGTTGCGTGTTGCGTTTCTCGGTGTTGGTAATATTAGTAATCAGCAATCATACTTTCCTTTGTTTTGCTTCGCATCGCAATTGTTTTTAAAACAGTCACTGTAATATGAAACAATAACAAACAGCGAATAATAATCAAATGAATTCAGAAATATTTTTAGTTATCTGACGTAAACAAGCGGTTAACAGTTTTAAAGTGAATTTTTCCGTGTACCACTTACCGAAGAATCCCCTAAAAATACAATTTCAAATTTTATGGCACTGTCGTGGTCGTGGTCGATAACTTTTTGTATCAATCAGATTATAATTTCTTGGGGATAAAAATGTCGGATTCGATTTTTCGCTTTGTTTAATAGTGTAAAGAGAATTCATTAGGATAACAAAAGTACATTTATGTGGTATGATGGTTACGTACTTCATAATCACGTATATTTTTGCTTTACAGAAAACGAAGTGCTTTTCGATTCATAGCTTAGTGGATCAGTCATCAGTTCGTGATTGGTATTAATTCTAGCTTACTAACTGTCGGTTAGTAACCGGTGCAAGTTCAACTCGCAAAACAATTTTAGCTCCCAGCTTATTATGACACACCAAATTAATTGGGTTTCAGTAACATCAAATGTCAGTGATTGTATCTAAAGCTTCAACAATGGCGGATACTGGAACTACTGCTAAAAAACGAAATAATAGTGGAATATATCATGAAAAGCAGGTATGGAACAGTTAACATTATGGCGGATTTCTTAATGATACTATTTACAATTGAGATCGATAAAGTGCAATAAATTTGGAATTAAAATTATGAATTCATAGGAAAGAATGTTGTGCGCAAAACACGCACTAAATAATCTCCTTCAGAGCGCTGCATTTACAACTGAAGATTTAGATAAAGTTGGACGTCAGCTAACCCCAGATAGTTGGGTTAATCAGCATAAAACTCCTTTCTTTGGAAATTATGATGTGAATGTTGTGATGAAGGCCTTGACTAATCGATCGTATTCCGTGGATTGGTTTGATAAACGACTGTATGTTTCATTTATAATCTGACTTAAACTTGCCATTGTGCTAAAATCATAATCATTAATTTTTAATCGGTACATATAACAGTGTAGTAATAATTCTTGACTGCGGTTGGTATATTAGTACACAGTTTTGTTGTACTATACATTTATAATTTGTAATTACTAGCATGCAATTTAATTACATAATTTATTGGCACCAATAGTAATCCAGCGGATCAAAATTTGGATGAAATTTTTGGATTCATTTTGAACATTCCCACCTCATTCACAATAGCCTTCATGAACGTTTGGAATAGTAAACATTGGGTAGCTATTCGAAAAATAAATGGGTACGAATTCAATCTATGATATTAATTATTGGAACGTTCTCATAAAGAGAGTGAAATAAAGAATTAGGTATGTACAAAACGTTGATCAATATTAAGTATATAACATTTAAATTCATTTTCAGAATATGGTACAATTTGGATTCGAAGTTACCGGGACCTAAGCCTATTGGGGATGTAAGTGCACCATTCATAATATCTCCATGAGCACCCCGTTTTGCGTAATTACCTAATTAATTATATCAAGCAGCAATTGCTAAGTAAGTCGCATTACTTTAAAATTCATATTCTAATTCATTTTTTTCTAATTGCGTTTCTAGGATTCGGAAGTACGGAAATTTTTACAAGAAGTTCTTCAAAATGAAAATACAAACCTATTTGTGGTTAAACCTGAAAAATCCAACAACATGAACGATTCACCGCCTTAAAAATGCCGAACCGCAATAAGCGAAGTTCAATTTAATTATGGTAGTGAATTTAATATCAATTTTAAGTTAATTTTAACTTCTGAAGATATGTAATGAAGTGTTAGTGTTGAGATATTGATCCTGCGATGTTAGTTTTAATAATTCCCTAGATTAAGCTCTAATTACACTCATCAAATGAAGTTAAAACAACAGCCCCCTTGTTCACACCTTTAAACTGGATCCTATAATTGTATATGCAAATAAATTCCGAAACCGTAGCATTCTGATATTTGTACCGAAACGGAACTGTCAAAAAACGTCAGCCAATGTGTGTGCTATGTAAAATAATTATATTTGCTATAACAATCTAGCTTTTAGCAATATTCGTGTGTTAGCACTTCGATCAAGGTGCACAACTTTACCTCTTTTTCGTAACAGGATGCATTTTCGAAGATGTTAACGTTGCAACTTTCTACTATGATAATTAATTTGATAATAATATACCAGGTATAATCGATGATTAGTCAAAGTGAGCCGAATCCAAATGGTTTAAAACAATATGAGCTGCTATGTCCACAGTAGCATGAAAACAAAGTGAGCTAAATCCATAAATCAAAGCATGGATTTAGCTTATTTTGTTTTCATAGTGATTTGAATTTAGCTCATATTGTTTTTAGAGCAATTCGGATTTAGCTCATTTTGGCTCTTCATCCACGATATCTGAATATCCTTTACATTCAATTTGCTCTCGCAAAAATCGTCGAATTGTTTTGAGTATTTTATGAATAATTGCTATTAATCATAATAAAACGAGCAATATGTGTACGAGTTAGATATTAAATAAAGGCAATAAATAAATAAAGTGAAGTCAAAATGAGCCTTTAATGAGACTTAATACTTCCACGATAAATTCACTTTCATACTGCCAACATTTCAGAAGTTGGTTCAAAGTTTCGCAATTATTTTAGCATCTGGATATTGTCGCTGACATTACATACCATGTTATATGCAATTTTCCTCAATGGCAAAGCATGTTATAATGAATGGTTTGCCTGTTCAACGACAACATCCATTTAGGCACCCTTATTGCTCATTTTATTTGAAAACCATTTGTATTTATAAAAGTAAGCCCTGGTAGGTTTTTTTTATTTACAAGGCGAATTGTAGCGGAGTTCAGAATCAGATTCGTCACTGTAAAAATTTGAATCCCGGATGCCTTATTACCACGCCTTCAGAAAATAGAATAGGAGGCCGTGATCAATGGAATACTTCAGCAATTACACACGTAGCTACTTTAGCTGGAGGGTAAAGAAAAGAGTACAACCGAAGTGTACCCAGGCGGGCCAGATTCCACGGTATCAATTATGCAGAACTTAAAATGATATAATTATTGACATGACAAGTACTTGGTTGTCCTGTACAAATGCAAAATCCCGCAAAATTTAAATAATTTTTTGCTACAAAATCATATTTTTGTGTCTAAAGGAGTGTGAAATCAGTTTATTACTTCGTCAATTTTCGTCTGAGTCTGTGTTTAGATTTTTTCTTTACAGTTGAAATAATATGGAAACTTAAGAGAATTGCCGTGAGAGTTTTGACACTAAACAACTGTTATAGACAACTATACAATTAGTGCTCTCTAATTGTAATTTGTTTTTGTTTTTGTAAGGAGAAAAAGCTGTGAAACTGTTATTGTTTTGTAATTGCAAAATGGGCTCAGAATTGTTTTGGATTTTGTTTTTTCAATGGAACAAAATTGTTGCAAATTGTTTTCGTTAGACTTTTTCCAAATTGTTTTAATTGTTTTTCAGCCATAAACATTATTTATTTTGGATTTACAGTAACTGAAAGCGTATTAACATCTTATACCTAATTTTTCCTCCTTTTGTATCGTCATTTTTCAGTAATCACAATGTCTTTAAATTCTACCCGTAAATCATACACTCTATAATTGGAGTGGGGCTCAATAAAGGGCCTTTGCGAATGATAGATTGATGACTCGTGACTAATTGCCGTCTATGTTCTGCAAATATACAAGTGGAAAAATCGAAGTTCATGTAAACGACCGAAATAATAATTTATGAAGGATTACGAATCACATTAATTGAATACTTATTGTGCCTCCCCTAACTCGGAAAATATGTCCCTGGTTAATGCAAATCATTTATTCAATAAGCATTTGACTGCAGTAATTATGTATGTCCCGGCGAATAATCGATCAAAGGCGTCATTTTCGGTTTTGCCAAAATCCAAAATTAAATTTGTAAGCACTAATTATAAAGCAATTACCTTAGACAGAAGATTTCAAACAGCATTACCTCATGTGGCCACCATTAAATTTAATCCCGAATTGTGAAGCTACTAATAATTTGAAAGCGAATTTCAACTTGACAGACTCTGACTCGATGAGTGATTCGTTGGTA